>PIJE02001397.1:94266-101766 GCA_002895965.2 Coryphaenoides rupestris
AAAATCTCTAATCTCTAAAAATCTGTTAGTTTATTTGTATTATTCTGTTGATTTCTCTATAGTTTTATTGTACTGTATTGCTATGCAACCTGGCACAAGAATCTCCTTCAGGATTAATAAAGTTCTATCTTATCTTATCTAACCGTGGCCGGTTGCAGAGCAGTTCCTCTGTTCCTCTGCTATATCTGACTCACGCCACCAGGCTGCACCGCGGCCCGACGCGTGGCGGGTTCCCTCCTGAGGCCGAGCGTTCTTTGTTTCAGGCGTGCAGGAGAGGTCGCGCGAGCAGTGCGTCCGCGAGACCTGCGAGGCGTCGCTGTTGTCCTCGCTTCACCCGCGCTCCTCGCTCACGCTGGTGCTCCAGGTTCTGCACGACGACGGCTCCGTATCCTCCACCCAGGGTTCCAGGGTTCTAGGGTTCCAGGGTTCTAGGGTTCCAGGGTTCCAGTGTTCTCAGGAAACAACTCAGCATTACAAGTACTACGCTATGAGACCAGTGTAGGGCTGAGCAATAAAACGATCTCAAACCTAATTCACGAATGAACCCTCTGGTTTCTTCAGGCTTCAGTCATTATCAGGATATTTTTCAAACTGGCAGCATGATCAAATGTGGGGGAAAAAATCCTGAAGATATTTTTTGCCATATGACCCAACCCTAGATCAGTGTGTGGATGAATGTATTAGTTTATTTATGCAGCCCCATTCAAACACAAAGCCATTCATATTGCTTCACAAAGGAAGAAGAAAATACAATATAATACAAGGAGTAAAAGCAAAACAAAAATAACAATATCAAATACAAAAAATTAGTAAAAGCAGAAAGCAAGTAAAATAGAAATACAAATCTTAGATGCAGATATTTAATTAAAAGCTGCGGCGAACACAGAAATGTTTTCAGCCCTGATTTAAAGCAATAGAGTTTTAGAGGAAGGCTCCGGCTGAACCTCAGAACCAAAAGTGTGTGTGTGTGTGTGTGGTGTGTGTGTGTGTGTGTGTGTGTGTGTGTGTGTGTGTGTGTGTGTGTGTGTGTGTGTGTGTGTGTGTGTGTGTGTGTGTGTGTGTGTGTGTGTGTGTGTGTGTGTGTGTTTAATATTAGCCGTTCGCTAGATGCTGTTAAGGTGGTGCTGTGGGTGTCCAGGCCGCGGGGACACGTTAGCCGTTAGCTCCGTTAGCTCCTTAACCACCCGCCGCTCCCCAGCTGCTAGCGTGCCTCCTCAACGCCGCCTGCATGGCCCTGATGGACGCCGGGCTGCCGATGAGCTGCCTGTTCTGCGGCGTGGCGTGTGCCATCGGCCAGGACGGGCGCGTCGTCACCGACCCCACGGCCGCCCAGCAGGAGGTACCAGACACCCCCCCCCCACCCCCTACATCTCAGGGTCGCTTGTGTCTCTTATCTATTTATTTATTTATTTTTGTTTGCTTGCTTCTCCAGGACAGCAGGGCGGTCTTGACCTTCGCCATCGACAGCACGCAGCAGAAGGTGATGATGTCATCGACGAAGGGCTCCTTCTCCGTCCACGAGGTGCGGCTGTCAATCACGAGGCTCTTAAAGTGACGACGTCTAATAAAAGTCACGGTCCTCAGTAGCCTGCCAACTCACTTTAGATTTCCAAAAAGGGCGTTATCAATTTCAATTGGACAGACATACGACCAATCAGCAAGGGGTTGAGGGGGTTGTGCATTTAAAAGGTGATCAATAGTAATTGATTACGTGTGTGTGTGTGTGTGTGTGTGTCCTCAGCTGCAGGAGTGTATAGCCATGAGCCAGACGGCTTCAGAGAAGGTCTTCCAGTTCTACCGAGAGTCGGTCCATCGGCGGTACTCGAAGACCCTCTGAGACCGCCGAGAGAAAGTCTTTGTACAAACCTTTTTGTTTTAATAAAATATTCAACAGCGATTTGTTTTCAGGCTTTATTTGTCGTGTGTGTGCGTGTGTGTGCGTTGACGAACGCTTCCCCGTGTGTCTTTATTAAGTGCATTTTATTATTTAAGTTTTCCTTTTTTTTTTTCGGTATTAACATTTCAATACAGGGAAGCTGAGGTGGGAGATGTACATGGTGGCTGACACACCGGGGGCCGTCTTTGTGACCTTTCACCTTTTGTAGTTTGCGGGAGCGGTGTCTGAACGGAACCGCCACCCAACCATGCACTCTGAGCATGGTTGGGTGGCGGAGTCTACACGCGTGTTAAAGGTCCGTTGTGACTTTTAAAGGGCCCCTATTTCTCCCACCAAGTGTGATGTGTTAGCTCTCGTCAGGACAGGCCGTTTCAAATTACTGTGACATCACAAGTGGGCGTGTCCGTCCACTTGTGATGTCAGACGGGTCGCTTTTGAAATGACCTGTAAAGGGGTCAGTCGACATCGTCACACACTAACCCTGCAGATGAATAGGGACCCTTTAGACTGCACCGGTTGTTGGCGTGTTCGTAGACGCAGAGGAACCACGGGTTGTTAGCGTGTTCGTAGACGCAGAGGAACCACAGGTTGTTAGCGTGTTCGTAGACGCAGAGGAACCACAGGTTGTTAGCGTGTTCGTAGACGCAGAGGAACCACAGGTTGTTGGCGTGTTCGTAGACGCAGAGGAACCACAGGTTGTTAGCGTGTTCGTAGACGCAGAGGAACCACAGGTTGTTAGCGTGTTCGTAGACGCAGAGGAACCACAGGTTGTTAGCGTGTTCGTAGACGCAGAGGAACCACGGGTTGTTAGCGTGTTCGTAGACGCAGAGGAACCACGGGTTGTTAGCGTGTTCGTAGACGCAGAGGAACCACAGGTTGTTAGCGTGTTCGTAGACGCAGAGGAACCACAGGTTGTTAGCGTGTTCGTAGACGCAGAGGAACCACAGGTTGTTAGCGTGTTCGTAGACGCAGAGGAACCACAGGTTGTTAGCGTGTTCGTAGACGCAGAGGAACCACAGGTTGTTAGCGTGTTCGTAGACGCAGAGGAACCACAGGTTGTTAGCGTGTGTGAATATCATCGGACGCGAGTCTCACCGCTGTCCTTCCAACACAATAACATGTTTGGTAGAGCGTGGGTATTCACAACAGTGTAGGTTCCAAATGTATAAAACTAGATCATATATGTGAATAGAGAACATCCCGTTAGAGCTGTAACTCTGTTTTTAGTATGTTTTTATGAGTTGTTTTTGTGGCCATCATTGCGACCAAAGCACACGGTCCCACCACGGCCTGCAGTGGTGCTGAGTGTCAGCCCCGCTGCAGTCGATGCTGCTGCTGCTGATGCTGCTGCTGATGCTGCAGATCATGCGTGTAATGGAGGCTCACTTAAAGGTCTCGTCCAACGAGAGATCCCAGGATGTGGGACGTCAGCGAAACGTCGTTTGGTTTTTTTAATGCTTTGTCTCCCGTTTTCCTAACGAAACACAGGCTAGCAGAACACACACCGTGTGAAGACAAGGCTTCTCCTCTGCAGAGGTTTCCATCTTAAAGGTGGATCTGTGGGGTTGGGATGATTCTCTCGTCTCCTGAGAGGTCTTCCACATATCTGCGCTGGACTCCTCGCTCTGCCCCCTGCAGCAGCAGAGCGAGGAGTCCTCATCCATCACGGAGTACCACACGACCTTGCTTCCCCCGATCTGCCGTGTGGGACGAGGATAAAGTACGAATTCATCTTCTGCTTTTGGCACATTTCTATTTACATGATAAATAAAGAAAACGTGAACGTGGTGGTGGATGTAAGCCCATGGAAGGGGTCTTATTTAATGTAATGCAGTGGTTCACTATTCTACAGGACGTGGGGTGAACAGGCATAGTGTGTTGGTGTCCTTGTGCGGACTGGTTCATAAATCTGCAACCTCTGTTACTCTGTTCACGTATATTTCCCCACACACCCATCCACGCACCCATCCACCCACCCATCCACGCACCCATCCACCCACCCATCCACGCACCCATCCACCCACCCATCCACGCACCCATCCACCCACCCATCCACGCACCCATCCACCCACCCATCCACCCACCCATCCACACACCCATCCACGCACCCATCCACCCACCCATCCACGCACCCATCCACGCACCCATCCACGTACCCAACCGTGATCATATCACCCCAACCCTCCCCCTTAGTGAGTGTGTTTCCGTCGTTTATTTCGTGCTATCTACAATGCTGTGACCGTGTTGTGGTTCTTAATGCAGGAGACATAACAGGAAGGACACGTCCAAAGAGAAGGCAACATGCACTAAGTAAAGGTTCCTCGTCAGGATTTAGTCATTCATGGATGGCGTGGAACCGCTTGACAGACAGGACTTCTGCAGTCTTGAGTAAATGTCTGTTCATTCGAAACCTGACATCTTTCCAGTGATTAACTTCCATACTGGAGAATGAGTTCCATAGTTTATTTCCCAGTTATATCCAACTGGAATTCACCATCATGGCTCAAATATGCAAACTCCAGTGGTGATATGGGATCCAGTCCAGGCTTTATGTCTGTAAAACGTGTACCTTGCCAAGGTAGGTCCAGGTGGACAGTATTCAATTCTTCGTGTGTGTGTGAGGGACAGAGAGAATCTATGTCATCGCTGCCAAAATGGACTATTTCTTCCACCCGGCGTATCCTTCCGCCCGGCGGCGGGTCGTGTTAGGGCGGTTTGACCGACAGGTAGGAGATTAGTGCGGCGATGGCGCAGATGTAGGTGATGATGCCGAAGACGATGGAGAGAACGGAGAACCAGAGGGCCTGGCGCGAGGCCGCGGTCGCTCCCTGGTAGTCGCCCTGAGCAGAGGCCTTGTTGGTCTGGGAGAGAGGGAGCGGAGGAGGGGAGGGAAAGAAGGAAGGAGGAGGCAGAAACCAGGGTGAAGGAAACGGGAAGGTAGAGGACATGAAGAGAAAGACCAGAGAGAGAAAATTGTCAATAGTTGTCCTCCGTCTTAAGGTTCCCTGTTGTGGTCCCTGTCCCTCTGCCACCCTCCAGCATGCCTTGCTAGCTCCTTCCCTCGACTTTAGTGAATTCTGATACTGATACATGTCAATAAGGAGCTTGTAGTGCAGGCATTTGGATCAAGGAAACGGAGCAAGATGGGGATCGAACCCAGTACCTTTTGGGCTGGTAGTCAAACACCCTGCCCACTATACTGTGTACTATCTACCTCGGTAAACCAGTGCATATTCATGTATTCATGTGGGGAGGTAACATACGACGCCGTACGAAACGTATCGCCTGGCTGTGGGATAGAGGGGGTGGACGTCCGCTCACGCCCACGACCGTGAAGTCACAGACAGCCCATGGGTGACATAACAGACGCTCTACCTCCGCGTTCTTCCCTGTCTGCTTCATGTGGCGCTGAGGTATTGGAGCTCTGGCGACATAATCCTACAAATCTGTAAATGGGTGTAATCCCTGAACCCAAAGCAATTCCATAATGTCCACGCTGGAACCGTCCACACGCACCTCAACCTGATGTACTGTAGGAGTGACACTCATGGGATTGTTATGAACACTAAATTAATATACTGAAAACTAAAACCTAGTCAATTGATGTTGATTGAAATTGATTGAGATAACATCATCATGATCATCATCATCATTATCATCATCATATCATAATAATCGTTACGATAGTCTCACAACATGGTGCCCCGTGTGAGGCCAGCAGGGGGATGCAGTACCTTCTGTGACAGGTAGAAGGCGGCGATGCCCAGCGGCCAGAAGCAGCACAGCATGGAGAAGAAGGCGAGGCCCAGGTGGTCCTGGGGGATGATCAGGGGGAAGTCGCTCTCGCTGTCCGACTCGCTGAACTCATCGCTGGATGAGTCCTGTGGGGCACAGGACACACGCCATTGGTCGCACGGCAACAACGTTCAAGGAACAATTGTAGTTTCTGGAACGTCAGCATAACCAGCGTCACCACTATCTGGTCATCTTATGGCACAATCTCTGGATATTTTTTGCTTGAAAATGCAAGTGAGATCCCAGCAAAATAAAATTGGAAGATTGCAAAAGGACATTTTGTATAATGGGCATGAGAATTTAAAATGTATAATAAACTAATTATCTGCAATGCATTGCAATAGAACTAACGTAAGACATAATGATGATGGGGTATTTGTCACGCTGTTCGTTGTGTTATTTACAGCAGTCTGAGATTCTTCCCTGTGAGACAGAGTGACTGTGGTTATGCTGAATGTACGCAGGACCACAGGAACATGACTCATTCTACGTATGTCTTGGTCTCTTTGTTTGTTCTACGACCCGTCGTACCTCAACAGCCCCGCCGTACAAACCTTGAAAAAGCCTAACAAGCCTTCCGATATTCCTGCTGCTCAGATTAAAGTGGAAAAGGTTTTATAAGCAGTACTTTAGAGATTAGTTGACAATGTTATTGTCAACTACTTCTGACTTTGTTTACTGCACGGATCTGTCCGTCTGCTCTGGAAATATTATCTAGGTTAGTCTAGCCCAGGGGACGGCACCAACCGGCAGGCAGATCTACACATCTTGCATCCGGGTGGATGTGATGTCACAAGCTCCATTTTGAGATGGCTTGTGATGGCTCATCAACGTCACACCGAGTGACATAGTTTCAGATCACGCGAGATTCTCGGATCACGTCTTGCGTCTTTTCTTATGAACGACGCCGGCTACCATCTCTGGCGCAGGGATCAGAGGTTAATTGAACGGCGGGAGAAGAAGCCATTAGGAGTGTTCTCAGGGGACAGGCTGATGGTCTCCCGGGGTCACGGCGGCGAGTCCGGGGCCACGGACCATCGATAGCTCCAGCTCAGAGATGTACAGCCCCGTGATGAGGGGCTCCCAGGGGCCAGCCTGAGACAGAAGAGAGAGGATGTCTTCTGCGTGTGTTCGGGGTCGATGCCGGGTTCCATCTCCTCAGAACCCCCCCTGCGGTGACGCTGCCCATGTGTGTTTGACCTTTCAATGGAAACCTTTCATGACAAGACTTTACGGCCACTTGCTTTTATGTGTTTTAATGGTGTGTGTGTGTGTGTGTGTGTGTTCATGTGAGCTGATGAGGGCCGTCTGTCCACGTCGTGCTGCATATAATCCAGACGATGTTATGATCAGAAAACAGCCTTCAGCCTCACAGAGACATGACCTTTCTGTTGACCTTGCAGAGACAGCGCACCGTCCAACGCCTTGCATGTGCGTCCCACTGCACAACATTTTTATTGAAGGTTTTTTTGTTTTAGACCAAACCACAACCATGAAGTGTCTCGTACCTTGAAGCTAATTATAGCTAAATATGTATTTATATATACAAACTATATTATGTTAATGTTAACATACGATATTATTATATTATCATGTTACAATATATATATAATATATGTTGAACTGTTTTAAAAACAGCATAATAACAAGGTGGTCCAGTAGGAAGAGCAGACAACCCACAACCTTTCAGATGGAAAACCCCAACCACTAGCAACTAGACCGCCGAGTCCCGCCAACATCGTACCTTTTATAGGTGTTTAGTTTTTAACATCTCTTGGTGTTTAGTTTTTAACAAGGTGTTTAGTTTT
>PIJE02001397.1:106766-114617 GCA_002895965.2 Coryphaenoides rupestris
CTTCTTATCTCTCAGCCTGGATCTTGAGGATCCATTTGGGAGTAATTCTTGTTTGGTTCCTCGTTGTGCGTTGTGTGTTTGGGTCAAACCATTATAACAGTGTTATAACAGTACAATCTGGCCAATCATGGACCCAGCAGGGTTGTCCCCGGGGGTGGACAGCAGGGTCCTAAAGTAAAAAGCAATTTGCAATTTCAGGCCTACCTTGTTAAAAGCTAAAGTAAAAAGATGCGTTTTTAGCTTTCCTTTGCAAATATTTAGGGAGCTAAAGTGTGTTCCGTAGACTTGGGACATCATTGACAAAGGCTGCATCCCCAGTTTTTCTTCTCGGCTATTGGTTCTTGGAATGGTTCTTTGAGTTGATTTCTGTTTTATTATTCAGATGTCCTATTATTTCCTTTATTTGTGTTTGGATAGAGACTGGCTGTCATCATGATGTCATCAGGTTGTGACTGACCCAACATGCACCCGGGATGCTTCTAGATGACATCACCGCAGGGACAGAGGGATGGGGGAGAGGAGAGGAGGAGAGGAGAGGATGGCTATGTCGTCACCGCTATAGCCACGCACACCCCATTCTGTGTTCTATAGCTCTATATTTGTCCTCTCTTCGATGAGTGTATGAGGGAATTGCGTGGATTAAATTTTGATGATAGTGTGTGTGTCTGAGTGAGTGAGTGAGTGAGTGAGTGTGGTGTGTGTGTGTGTGTGTGTGTGTGTGTGTGTGTACTCCAGCAGCAGAAAACAGTCCTACCTCTGGAGCGATCCTCCTCTCTCCTGCTGGATGCTGGGTGCTGGATGCTGGGTGATGGCTGGGTAAGAGGAGGTCCAGAGGGAATCCCAGTTAAACCATCGAACAGAAGACACCGAACCGCGGGTGTGTGTGTGTGTGTGTGTGTGGCGCATCTGTGGTGCAGCTGAGCGCGCTGCGACGCGGCCACACACACACACACACACACACACACACCTCTGCTGCGTCGGCGAATCCGTCCGCTGTGTGTGTGTGTGTATGTGTGTGTGTATGTGTATGTGTGTGTGTGTGTGTGTGTGTGTGTGTGTGTGTGTGTGTGTGTGTGTGTGTGTGTGTGTGTGTGTGTGTGTGTGTGTGTGTGTGTATGTGTGTGTGTGTCACCTTCCGTCGGGATGATGAGTCGCTCGGTGCCGTAATCCGCGGTGTATTTTTAACGCCTTAAGTTTCCTCAGAAAGCCCACAGCGCTCTCTCTCTCTCTCTCCCCCTCTCTCTCTCTCTCTCTCTCTCTCTCTCTCTCTCTCTCTCTGGGTCCTAAAGCCTGTAGAATGTGTGTATGGGTATTTATTGTTTTATGAGTGTGCTATATTCTGTGTGTGTGTGTGTGTGTCTGTGTGTGTGTCTGTGTGTGTGTGTGTGTGTGTGTGTGTGTGTGTGTGTGTGTGTGTGTGTGTGTGTGTGTGTGTGTGTGTCTGTGTGTGTGTGTGTCAAGTCGAGTCAGTTTATGAATTGCTGTACAGGTTGGGGTCAGGTCCAGGCTGGACGCTTAGCCCCTCCCACTCTACTATTAACCCTTCTCTGTCAGTGGCGCACTAGGGGAGAGTCATCCACTGTGATCTCCTAACCTGCTTAGAATATAATGAGCTAACGCAACAAGCTAACACACCAAGCTACGGGGGATTGGGCTGGAGGGCAGGTGTGTGAGAGCAGGTGTGTGAGGATAGGTGTGTGAGAGGGTGTGTGAGGGCGGGTGTGTGAGAGCGGGTGTGTGAGGGCGGGTGTGTGAGGGCGGGTGTGTGAGGGCAGGTGTGAGAGTGTGAGGGGAGGTGTGTGAGGCGGGTGTGTGAGGGGTGTGTGAGGGCGGGTGTGTGAGGGTGTGTGAGAGCGGGTGTGTGAGGGCGGGTGTGTGAGTAGGTGTGTGAGGGCGGGTGTGTGAGGGCGGGTGTGTGAGGGCGGGTGTGTGAGGGCGGGTGTGTGAGGGCAGGTGTGTGAGGGCAGGTGTGTGAGGAGGTGTGTTAGGGTGTGTGAGGGCGGGTGTGTGAGGGCGGGTGTGTGAGGGCAGGTGTGTGAGGGCGAGGTGTGTGAGGGCGGGTGTGAGGAGCGGGTGTGTGAGGGCGGGTGTGTGAGGGCGGGTGTGTGAGAGGTGTGTGAGGGCGGGTGTGTGAGGACGGGTGTGTGAGGGCGGGTGTGTGACAGCAGGTGTGTGAGGGAAGGTGTGTGAGAGCAGGTGTGTGAGGTTAGGTGTGTGAGGGCGGGTGTGTGAGGACGGGTGTGTGAGAGCGGGTGTGTGAGGGCGGGTGTGTGAGGGCGGGTGTGTGAGGGCAGGTGTGTGAGGGCAGGTGTGTGAGGGAAGGTGTGTGAGGCGGGTGTGTGAGAGCGGGTGTGTGAGGGCGGGTGTGTGAGGGCGGGTGTGTGAGGGCAGGTGTGTGAGGGCGGGTGTGTGAGGGCAGGTGTGTGAGGGCGGGTGTGTGAGGGCGGGTGTGTGAGGGCGGGTGTGTGAGGGCGGGTGTGTGAGGGCGGGTGTGTGAGGGCGGGTGTGTGAGGGCAGGTGTGTGAGGGTGTGTGAGGGCAGGTGTGTGAGGGCGGTGTGTGAGGGGTGTGTGAGGCGGGTGTGTGAGGGCAGGTGTGTGAGGGCGGGTGTGTGAGGGCAGGTGTGTGAGGGCAGGTGTGTGAGGGCAGGTGTGTGAGGGCGGGTGTGTGAGGGCAGGTGTGTGAGGGCGGGTGTGTGAGAGCGGGTGTGTGAGGGCGGGTGTGTGAGGGCGGAGGGGCGGTCCGGACAGTCAGTATGTTGCTGTTGAATGCTAATAAAGTCCTTCGAGGACCACTCCGGGATCACACTCGTCGTCCCCGCTCTCTAGCTCCTCCCCCATCACCTGATGTACTCACCTGTGTTCCGTCAAACTCATCAACTCTTCAGTATTTCTACCCTGGCCATCGCCAGAGCCTTCTCTCAGTGGTCGCCACGTTTCAAACTTTGATTCCACTTCTTTGTCTTCTTATCTCTCAGCCTGGATCTTGAGGATCCATTTGGGAGTAATTCTTGTTTGGTTCCTCGTTGTGCGTTGTGTGTTTGGGTCAAACCATTATAACAGTGTTATAACAGTACAATCTGGCCAATCATGGACCCAGCAGGGTTGTCCCCGGGGGTGGACAGCAGGGTCCTAAAGTAAAAAGCAATTTGCAATTTCAGGCCTACCTTGTTAAAAGCTAAAGTAAAAAGATGCGTTTTTAGCTTTCCTTTGCAAATATTTAGGGAGCTAAAGTGTGTTCCGTAGACTTGGGACATCATTGACAAAGGCTGCATCCCCAGTTTTTCTTCTCGGCTATTGGTTCTTGGAATGGTTCTTTGAGTTGATTTCTGTTTTATTATTCAGATGTCCTATTATTTCCTTTATTTGTGTTTGGATAGAGACTGGCTGTCATCATGATGTCATCAGGTTGTGACTGACCCAACATGCACCCGGGATGCTTCTAGATGACATCACCGCAGGGACAGAGGGATGGGGGAGAGGAGAGGAGGAGAGGAGAGGATGGCTATGTCGTCACCGCTATAGCCACGCCCCTTCTGTGTTTGGCGAGGGGGCCGCCATAGCCACGCCCCCTCGCCAAAGAGAGAGACACACACGTGTGTGTTTTATGGAAGGCCGTCCTGTGTGCGCGACGAGGGGTCGTGGCTATGGCGTCACCGCCATTGGCGCGTCACCGCCATAGCCACGCCCCCTCGCCAAACAGAGAGACACACGTGTGTGTTTGTTCTGTGTGCGCGACGAGGGGGCGTGGCTATGGCGTCAACGCCATTGGCGCGACTAGGGGGCACACGCCCCTTCTGGGGGGGCTCTAGAACGTTCCCGCAGAAAATGGCGGCAATATGAATACTGCTTTAAACAGTGGCTGGACTCCTGTCACTTCGACGTTCATAAATCCAAAAGTTCTGTTTGTTTCCATAGTTCCATACATGTGACCGCCAGTGTACCTACATTTTGATGTATAGATGACGTATGTGGAGTTCATATTGTGGGCGGGATGGTAGTTTAAAAATGGCGTGATCAGTGCCAATGATTCCGCTTCAGCAATGCAAAATGCGGACGATTTAGTCTGCAGTCGTGTCACTTTGAGGCTCATAAATCCAAAAGTATAAGTCTGTTTGTTTCCATAATTACATATATGTGACCGTCACAAGTGTACCTACATGATGTATATATTACGTATGTGGAGTTAATATCCTCATGTCTCTGAGTTCAGAGACAGCGATGACATCACAGCTCTCAGGCGCCCTCCCCTCCATGACCCCTCGTTCTGGTGTGAGGATCCTCGTGACCCCAACTTGCCTCGTGACCCCACGTGTGTCTCCACCTCCACGGGCTAAGAGCTCTCATTGGTAGTTAGAGGTGTGTCTCGGTAACCCTATCAGCCAGTTAGAGGTGATGCAGGCAATAGCGTGTGTTTGACCTCTAGAGGGGGTCATCTACAATACAAACCAATGTGCAAGTGGTGTTTGTCATGATCCACTCTCCATCTCGATGTTTCCAATCATCTCATCAGCCGCATCACCTCCACCTGTTCCCCGTGTTAATTAACCCTTCCTATATAAGCTCCTCCTTTCCACTCACTCAACTGCCAGATTGTATCTTCGCTTTTCACATGCAAGTCAGCATTCCTCCGTCTGATGACTTGTTTACCGACCCTGCCTCTCCCACGACCTGCCTGCCTCGTCTGATCCCCGGAGATCCCCTCAGTCTTCTGTCCCCGACCACGAGTCCTGCCGTCGCACTGCCTGGTTCTCGTCTGCCCGTCCCTGTGGCTGTTTGGCGTCAGCATCGCTTCCCAGCTCCCCGATCGTCCCCCGTTCCCCGACCATCCGTCTGCCTGCTCCTTCACGGTACTTCAGCCCCGCTGACTGCCCACCCGGTTCCGGACCCCCTGCCCGACATCCCCTGTGCGAGTCCCGACTGATTCCCAAGGCCCCAAGTGTCCCTATTTCCCCAATCATTGGACTAAGCCTATCTACGGTGTGTTTTTAATTAAAGGTCGTGACAGAACCTGTGCTGGGGTTTCCTTTAACCCCTCCCCTCATGGTCACAGGGCCATCACAAATGGAACATAAGCATTTAGGATGACATTTTGGGCATTTAGCAGAAGCTTTTGTCCAAAGAGACTTACAATCAGTGCATTTGTCCAAAGAGAGTGAAACAATATATCACTGACGGTATGGTAAAATTTGAATAGTTGAAAAGTTTCAAGCTCTTCATAATTGCTAGGTTGCTAGGATATATACAGTATATATATATACAGTATATATATATATATATATAAATATATATATTAAAGCTAGGATAAGATGCTAGGATAAGGTGCTAGGACACAATGCGACACAATTACACACACGTATCATTGTTAAGTGCCGGAATGGACAAAATACAAGTGATAGGGATCCAAGAGAGGATGGGATTCGAACCCTGGTTGGGGTGGTGGGGGGTAAGGAGGGAAGCTATGCTGATTACAGGTGGACTATGAACAGGTAGTTCTTGAGTCTCTTGTGGAAGCTGGTGAACGACTCTACCGTCCTGACGTCAGCCGGGAGCTCGTTCCGCCACTGTGAGAATCAATCATACAGAAATGTGGAATGGCCTCCAGAGTCCTCAGGTATGAGCGGTGCGGGTGGGAAGCATTCAGCACATGGAGACATGGAGCGCTTTAAACTGAATGAGTTGAATGAATGAGTGTAAACACGATCATTTCCAAGCCCCAGCCACTATTTGATCCTGCTGATTCAAACTGTGATGGTGCTGTACAACTCTGAGGTCTGCTCACTGTCCCTGAAAGAACAAAGTGAAAAAGAGATCAAGAGAATTTAAGAAACTCAGTCTATTTTACACACATTTACAAATGTCTTTTCCTCCTCAAGGTCTCCAAAGGGTTGGTGGACATTGGACATGTATTTTGTCTCTGTAATATATCTAGAGATACTTCGTTACGACCAAGCTCAATGATTGCAACAAAGAAAGGGAGTCCACACGTGATTAAAAGATGAAATAATATATTTATTAGAACCAAGGTAAAATATAAAATATACATTGTAATCTGTTATAATTCAGTGGTGAAGCTAGTGGTGAGTGGAACTGTTGCTGTGGGGATGTTGTATATGTGTAAACCCAACATAGAACTACAAATAATACTGAACATAATAATTAGCCCAAAAGGCCCAACCCAAAGATAAACTACCAAAATCAAGCCAAACCAAACCAGAAGCCAACCTGCCTGCGTGGGAGAGAGAGACTGATCGAGTGGGTGATGTGGTCCACTCATGACAACCTGCAGCCATAACCTGCAACAGGTGCACCACATAGCTGACCAGCCCATCTGAGCTCCGCCCACCTGCTCCCTGCACCAGACAGCCAGGGAACAAGCAGACAGAGAACGTCGTCACTAATCGTGACTCAGGGCACGGCGTTGGGTGGGAGAACGGTTGAACACAGATTAAAGAACGTCTCTGTCTGGTCGATTGGCCACGGGAGCCAGCAACAGGTGAGGCACTATCCCTGTTCTCTGAGCCGGGAAGGTGTGGATGCTGGCATAGTGACGGTCATCACTGCTGTTCTAGTGGTTTTCTCTCTGTTCAGCAGAAGCCCGAGCGATTGGTCAGAGCTGAGGCGTTGATGTACACAGCATCAGGAAGTGACTGAGGAGGAAGAGAGGACAGAAGAGAAAGTTAAAGGACTCTGTATGCTTCTTCTGAAATGGCGTCTGAAACCGGCTTCCGACGCTTCGTTGGGCTTCTTTTCATGTCGTTTGGCAGGGGGCCGATGCAGTTCTGAAAATCCTTGTCCGAATCCGGTGTGTCCGAAAAGCCCTCCCGACCCCGCCCCCCTCCTCAGCGATAGGGTAGACGAGTGGGGTATGAAGGAGGGGGGCGGGGCTTGGAGGCCGGCGCCAGATCTCGGTAGGTTGATGGAGCGGCCTCCTATAGCTCTAGTACCTCCCTAATATCAGCCAGTTCTGTGGAACTATACGAGGAAGAATTCGAATTCGCCGTCCGATTGGTTTCTGAATCTCAGAACACTTCTGAAGGAGCATACAGCGCCTTTAGAAAACACTTTACTGATGCAATTGGCTTTTCAATGCCCAAGGTTAAACTACGCCGTCACCACACACACTCAGGAGTGGGCTGCATACTTAAGATTAACACATGCATCTAACTAAGTACGGTAATTTACAGATTTATTTTACAACAATTGGCAAATCTGAATTACACACACGGATGAGATTCTTCAACTCTACAACTCACATTTGTAAATAGTTTTTACTACAATAACGCACCCATAGCAAAAGCACTTAAGTGGGATGTAGGCAGGAGAGTTTTCTACAGAGGCAGTACTCTTCATAACAGAAGTAGCTGAGCTGGTTCCTCTCTGAAGCTCTGAGCATTATATCTGCAGTTTGTCAATTGTTTGGTTTGGGGCGTGGCCTTTGGGGTATTTCCAGCGGGTGTGTAACTGGGATTGGTTCAAAGAAATGGCTTCCTGTCTCCACCTCCCTCCGGTAGTCTGGTCTTCCTCCCTGGCCACGGCGCTTTTCTGGAAGAGCCTCATTTCTCTGGAGAACAGAAACACAGATAAGAGAAACAGCAGAATAAATGAATGTGAAATAAAGAGAGAGAGACCAGAGAGAGAGAGAGAGAGAGAGAGAGAATCTCACCCTCATCCAGAGGAAGAGATTGATGAGGAGGGAATATGGTGGCCAGTAAAGACAACAGCTGGTTCTTAACAGCTACTAGTGGTAGTGAGGATGTTCTGGAAAAACAGCGATTTAAACACTTGATCAATATGAACTCCCATGAGAAGAATACCAAATACAAAAAATCAAGAACCAGAAGTAATGTAGT
>PIJE02001397.1:121450-136663 GCA_002895965.2 Coryphaenoides rupestris
AGTTTAACCCACAAGTCCAGCACTAACTTGTGGCATTATTAATAGTACTCAGCATTGTTTAGCATGTTGTATGTTGTATGTTCTTAGGTGTTGGTACTGCACTCAGAACGACACTTCTTATCCCTCTTATCTCAGCTATTATGCAGGCAACCTAGCAATTATGAAACTCGTTCTATTAACCTCGTAACTATGAATGCTCTAAACCTGCTCTATTCTTATCTTTATGTACCACAGTGATATATTGCTGTCTCTCCTTCAACAAATGTACTCTTTGTAAGTCGCTCTGGATAAAAGCCTCTGCCAAATGGCCTCAATGTAAAGGGAAAGACAGAGGACTCCAAGTCAAGTCTGGTTCTGTTCACTTCAGGTGTGAATGTGATCCGGACCAACTCTAGGAACCAAACTAAAAAGCAAAGCATTGTGGGTTGAATGTGGTGGCAAAATCACACCAGTTACCGTGCAGATATTGTGTGGAACGGAAACGCAACAGCAACAGGAAACGCAGCTACTGACGTTTTCAAATTATTCTGTGACTGATCAGTGGAAATGGGGTTATTTTTAATTAGTAGGAACACCAAAGCAAAATAACAACTCTTGTCTGCAACAAGGGAGCATTGTGAGTTTCCTTCAGATGTTCTGTCCAATAGACGAGCAACCCGCTCAGCAGCGTGATGTGTTCACAGGATTTGGTTCTCTTGACAAAGTCCGGTGTGAACGCGACCCGAACCAAATGGAAATACAGCAGAGTGTCGTCTTCTCTGGTAACAGCCCTGATACGAGGGGAGCCTGGACACACTGTTTCTATACCTCATCATTCATTCCCATCTGTTTGCAGAATCTGTGTCCATTGCACTTTGTGGCATCCACCTTCCTCAAGTGTAGAAACGTGTGCATAAGAACAGCTGAATGGAGACGTACTTAGTCAGTCACAGAATAATTTGAAAAGGTCAGTAGCTGCGTTTCCCCCAAAAGTACCTGTTGCTGTCCGTTTCGTCAGCCCGTTCCACGCAATATCTGCATGGTAACTAGCTCACTAGCTCTAGCACTAGCTCTATTACTAGCTCTATTACTAGCTCTATCACTAGCTCTATCACTAGCTCTATCGCTAGCTCTATCACTAGCTCTAGCACTAGCTCTATTACTAGCTCTATCACTAGCTCACATTCACACCTAAAGTGAACAGAACCAGACTTGACTTGGAAGCGGACTGAGTACCCTGTCTTCAAGCAGACAAGAGTTTGGTTGTTTGGTCGGCACCAGTTCGATTGATCGTTCCACAGTGGTATAAATGCACTGGACTTGGCTCAGGACTCTCTGTATTGCAGCACCTCTCTAGTACAGGTCACCATGAACTCTTCACTCAGACTGCTGATGGGGAGCTTCAGCTTGTTGTTTTGCCCACATAAGGCGATGCTGCTCAGGCTCCAAGGTAGTCCCAGCCACTTCCATAAGAACCCTCCTCTCAAAGCCCTTAACTGTGGAGATTGGGACCTTGTAGACCAAGAGGGGCCAGAGGATCCTAGGGAGGATGCCGTGTTGGTATATCCAGGCCTTGAACTTGCCTGGTAGTCCTGACTTGTCCACCTCACCTAGTCAGGCTTCCAGCTCCTGATTGGTGGCTCTTATGAATGCTGGGTCTCTCAAGCTGTAGTCAAACACCTTTCCCATGCTCTTCACTGGTTTCTCAACGATGGATGGTATCTTGTTACTACCAAGTGCAAAGCGGAACTTGTCGGTGGTCTTTCCTTTCTTCAGCACCAGGGATCTGAACTTCGCCGGCTTGAAGCTCATGTGAGCCCAGGTGATCATCTCCTCCAGGCCCTTCAGGATCCACCTGCTCCCTGGGACAGATGTTGTCGTCACAGTCAGGTCATCCATGAAGGCCCTAATAGGTGGCTGTCGGATGCCAGACATGGTGAGGGGCCTTCGGCACTGAATATCAGCAGATTTCACCAGCATATTCATCGCAATCGCGAAAAGGATCACTGAAATGGTACATCCAGTGATGATTCCCTTCTCAAGCTTATACCATTCTGGTGTTGTTGACCCAGCGAAGAATCTCAGGCTGAAGCTGTTATAGTAGTCCAGGATGAGGTCCCTGAACTTGCCTGGGATATGATGCCGGTTCAGTGCCTCTTCGACCAGCTTGTGGGGTCTGGACCCATAGGCCACAAGGTCCAGCCACAGCACCATCAGGTAACACCTCTGTGCTCCAGACACCCCGTACCTTTGGGATCCCTCCTTTCTGGACCGAGGTATGAATGGAACCTCCTCAAGGTCATAAGCTTCTTGCAGAGAATGCTGTGCAGCTCTGTTAGGGGTCCTCTCTGCTCCTCCCTCACCTCTTTGAATTGCCACCTCAGGCTCTTCAACTCCTGCCTGAGCTGGTGGATCTTTTTATTTATTTTTTTACATTTAGGGCATTTGTCAGACGATTTTATCCAAAGCGACTTACAAAGAGTCCATGTGTTGAAGGAGAGGCAGCAATATATCACTGTGGTACCTGAAGATAAGAATAGAGCTGTTTTCGAGCATTCCTATTTACGAGACGAATAGAACGAGTTTCATAATTGCCAAGTTGCCTGCATAAGTAGCTGGCAGGCGTGCAATTCTAAGCATGATACAACATCTGAGAACGAACAACAATGCTAAGTGCCATTAATAAGTGTTAAGACATATAAACACGCAGGTTAGTGCTGGGGGGGGGGTTATGTAGAGTCCAGGTGAACTCTGAACAGGTGGGTCTTGAGTCTCTTGCGGAAGCTGGCGAGCGACTCGGCCGTCCTGACGTGAGCCGGGAGCTCATTCCACCACTGAGGAGCCAGAACCGTGAAGAGTTGGGACTTGGAAGAGCGATGTTTGGCTGTTTTTAGTGAAGGCGGTACCAGTCGTTTGGCTTGCTTGCTCTTGTTTCATGGTGTAGGGGTGCTTCGCTGCACTCTTCTCCTCCGGTACCAACCTCTCAGCTGCTAGGCTGACGATGATGATGGTCATTGACTGGAGGCGTCGATCAGCTTCACCCTTGGCCGTTGCTTCCAAAATGGTAACGGCATCTTCATGAAACTGGAACCACTCCATCTCCTTGTAGGTTGCTCTGCATGGGTCTGGGACTTGTGTCACCTGGAGATTCCTGTATTCCAGTATCGCTCAGGGACTCCAGGGGTAGTCCCTGAGCGCTGTGTCACTTGCACCATCTGCATGCATTTCATCTTGTCTGGTGGACCTTCAGGCCATGCGGGTTCTTGTACAGCTTGTCGCAAGCGCATTCCACACTCGTTGTTGTGCTTCCATTGCCATGTGTCGGTGCCCTTTGGTCGGTCTGAATGGGATTCTCTCCTCTCTGGAATCCCTGGGGTTATTTTTCCGTAGGTTGATCTGTAGCTTTCTGTGGGTTCTTCCACTCAGAAGATGCAGGTCGGGCTGCTAACCTTCACTGCCACATTGCCGCCTCTGCGGGCTGTGCGATGTCTCTCCAGCTGTCACCAACCTGTTCTTGGTTGTCAACCGGTCGTCCCAGATAGAATCTTTTAACATACATCATCCTGTGATGTACCTGGACTCATCGTCAGTGATGTTTCCTGGGTTCCTCGGGTGTTTCGGGTCTTTCAACTATCAGGCACCCTCCTCCGGGCAACCCAGCCGGGTTTGATCAAGCCCCGCCTACTAGGTTACTATTACTATAATACATCCACAATCTTCCACTATTCTAACTTTGAGCAGGTTCAGGATCCACTCACTGAGGCACTTGATTCACGTTAACTATAGGGTCAATCTGCGTGTCTGTAGTCACATTTTCCAACTGTGCCTCCACTTCAAGCATGTTCAGCCATCGATCTGTGAACCTGTTAATTGGATTAACCAATGGCTGTTAGTTGACATCATCAAGACATGTCCCCTCATTAACATAAGGATGAAGAAATATAAGCCTCACCTGGCCCAGATAGAGTCTGGGGGGGGTGTGGCTACAGCTTCACCTGGCCCAGATAGTCTGGGGGGTGGGGCTACAGCCTCACCTGGCCCAGTTAGAGTCTGGGGGGTGGGGCTACAGCCTCACCTGGCCCAGTTAGAGTCTGGGGGGTGGGACTGTGGTGCATTGGCTAATCAGTGCACCACAGGTTAAGTCAGCCACCAGGACACACACTCAGGAGAGCACTAGCATGCTAGCAGGTACCATCTGCTCTATGTCTGCCATTTTACCTGCAAAATTAACAATGAAGTGGACTTCAACACCACTACTGCCTGTGTCCTTGGAGGAGCCGAGAACGAAGCCACATGGCGTTGTGGTAACTGACTATGCTACATACGTGTAGCATAGTCGAAAATAATAAATTGGGAAATAATTAGATATGAAAATGAACGAAGACAACAAGTCATTAACCTTCACATGTATTTGATAATCAAGCCTTTTATGTCGACATGTATTTATGTATTAATGTATTCTTTCAGGATTCTTTTTATTTTTGCACCCTGGAGTGTGTTTCAGTTCTCCATAGCTTAGGGCTGTCCAACTCATGTGAGGTTGAGGGCCGGAACAAACCAAATGCTACTGAGCGGGGGCCAGACTAACAAAACACTTTTGATATGATTGAAGATATACTCTCTGTGTGCTGAAAGTCTCCTTCATTTGGAATGTACACAAGGTATTCCTCTCTAATGTTGCTCCCGAGTAATAATAATAATAATAATAATATATAAGACTTATATAGCGCTTTTCAAGGTACTCAAAGATGCTTTAGTACCTTTAGGATGAGTAACCTTGTAATGTTTGGACCTGCATTTTGATTTATATGCATCACTGAAAAGGCCTGTAGAATTAGAATTATTGAGGCAACAGTCTTATATGGGGATAGTTCGATCGGTACTGATTAAAACAAATTCACACCCTCAGTGGAAAATGGGCCTTCTAACACTGTGTCACATTTCTTTTCGATCATCTCTGATGGAGGTTCTCTGTCACGTCATAAGGTTTGACTGAAAAGGGTGAGCGAAACAGTCTTAGATCCATCTCCAAGTCCCTTAATTCCCGAAAATGCATATGAAAGTCTAGTAACTTGTGCAGCTTTGTGGTTATTTGTAGGAACTACAAACGATGTTTGTTTTTGTGATTATGGATAAAGTGAAGAAATCACTAAGAAAGACAAAATCAATCATTTGCATCAAATTGCCTCCCGGGCTGGATTGGATCAGCTCACGGACCGGATCCGGCCCCCGGGCCACATGTTTGACATCCCTGATCTTAAACCAACACTCATAACTCAAGTGACTTGGTGTGACGTCTCATGGTTTGGATGTGTTATAACTGCCAAGAACATGATATGCTGCACATATCCATCCGTGGTGTTCATCACTGAAATCTCTGATCTTCTGATACATCATCATTGTGTGAGTGTGTGTGTGTGTTTGTCTGTGTGTGTGTGTGTGTGTGTGAGAGAGAGCTCTTCTTTAATCATTCATCAATCGTCAAACCCCAGACTCTACCTGGGCCAGGTGAGGCTGTAGCCCCACCCACCCCAGACTCTACCTGGGCCAGGTGAGGCTGTAGCCCCACCCACCCCAGACTCTACCTGGGCCAGGTGAGGCTGATTAAACCAGCCACCAAACATACACACTCCACACTACATCTATAGATATAGAATACAGATGTAGAGTTTATGGAATATAGATGCAGAATATATAGAATATATGTTCATAATATAGATATAGAATAAATATGCAGCATATAGATAGAGAATTAAGATGCAGAATATATAAAATATAGATATAGAATATAGAATATACAAATCAAAAACATGATTATCTACCGGCACCTTGTGGTAAAAGCTGGGATCTTTATTAATGACATACATTTGGCATCGTCAACATGTATTATTATCAAACATTGACAAAAATCCATTTACCCCCAATAGAGTTGGTCTACTTGAACAGGATACGGTAAAACAAGAACATAGACACCGAAAGCACACAGTCACCCTGACGTGTGTTTCTATTGCATCGTATGCATCATATTGTGTCAGTGTAGAGTCTTTGGTTCCTTCTAAATGGAATGCAGAAGCGAACAGAAGATAAATGCACAGCGTTGTCATGGTTTCCAGAGGTTTTCCCTCAGTATCTTAACCAGCTGTTTAGAGAGAGTTGCCTGTTTGAAGCGACCCAGGTGCTGCTCCTCCCTCGTTGCTCTAGCTCTATACAGGTGAATACAGGACATGCCCCTTGTCTGTTCGTTGGTCAAATGTGCTGTTTAGAAGTGAGTCCTGCTCGCTCGACAACAGGACAAAACTCCACGACCAGCCGAGCTGTGGGGTGGGTCAACATTAAAATTCACTTTCAATTTGTGTACATTAGTGGAAACTATCGCAGATTCTTTATCTTTTTTTTTTTACAAAAAGGTGCACAAGTGTCTCTGGAATCCCTAGACTGAACCGGCACCCTCGGGGGCCGGGGGGCATATCTCCCGTCACAATCCAAACGTCACAACTGACACTTTCACATTCTTTCAGTTGCCACGGAAACATGGTGAGGATTAAAACGTGACTTTCAGACACGTAACGTTTTCCCCACCACGTTGCTTTACTCCTCATAGTCCTAGCAGTTTCTGTTCATACTCGTTGAAGTCCATTCCTGCCTGTCTACCCGCCCACCTGTCTACCTGCCAAGGCCAGGCCTAACTCCCCCCCTGGCGGAAGGACAGGGTGCAGAGTACCAGACGAGATGCGGTCCTCGAACCCGCGAGCCAGACGGACACGTCAACACAGAGACTTGGGGCGGACCTTGGGGAAGAGCTGCAGGGACAGACAAGACACTCCTGTGTGAACTACACCTCAATCTTGTCTCTCGGCTGCAAGGCCGACGAAAGAAGGAAGAAAAACCAAGAAAACAAGGAGACAACAGGAAAATATGACATTCATCGTGGGAATAGAACCATATATTACTCCCTCTCTCTCTCTCTCTCCCGTCCCCCTCTCCCCCCACCCCTCCCTCCCTCTCTGTCCCTCCCTTCATCTCTCTCACTCCTCCCCCACCCCAACCCCTCCCTCCCTCCCTTCTCCCCCCACCCCTCACTCCCTCCCCTCTCTCCCTCCTCTCTCTCTCCGTCCCCCTCTCCCCCACCCACCCTCCCTCCCTCTCTCTCTCCCTCCCTTCATCTCTCTCACTCCCTCCCTCCCCCCACCCCTCCCTCCCTCCTCCCGTCCCCCTCTCCCCCCCTCCCTCCCTCTCCCTCCCTCACTCCCTCCCTTCATCCCTCCATCTCTTCCTTCCCCTCCACCCTCCTCCCCCCTTCATCCCCTCCATCGCTCTTCCTCCCCCTACTCCTCTCGCCCTTCCCTGTCTCACTCCCTCCCTCCCTCCCTTCATCCCTCCATCTCTTCCTCCCCCTCCCTCCCTCCCTCCCTCACTCTTCTCTCTCTCTCCTCTCTCTCTCTCTCTCTCCTCTCTCTCTCTCTCTCTCTGTACATAAACATACACAGACAACACCCAACAACAACACCAACAACAACAACAACAACACAAAGATAATAATATTAACAGTGGATCAGAGTCGTACCCCAAAGTAGTTGTTGGGTACGAACCCCTCGCGGCCGCAGAGCGACGCCCACCACCAGTCCACGCCGCCGGCCTTCTGCAGGATGGTCACCATGTCGCCCTCCCGGAAGCTCAGCTCGTCAGCCGCCTGCGCCGGGTAGCTCCACAGGGCGTAGAGCACGCCGCTGTTGTCCACGCCCATCGCCTCCTCCACGCCTGGGGGCGGGGGGTCAGGGGTCAGCTGGTGCAGGACTGAAGGCGAAGCGTCGTTCTGTGCGTGCGTGTGTGAGGGTGTGTGCTGTGTCTCCTCTCTCCTCCCCTCCTCACCTCTCAGGAAGCGCCTCGCACCTCAGTGCGGATATGCGGCGAGGCGTAGGGGTCACACTTCTGCGCCGCCGTGGCCCCGTCGCTCTCCGTGGCGGCCATGACGGCGGCTCCGTTGCGGACCAGGAACTCACACAGCGGCCGGTCGTTACAGGAGGCAGCGCAGTGCAGCGGGGTCCTGGGGGCGGAGACCTGCGGTTATAGCTGGCTGTGGGGGGGGGGTGCTGCTGTTGCTATAGCGACAGTATCAGTGTATTGGTGCTGTGGGGATGAGGCGGTTGCTATAGCGACAGTATCGGAGTATTGGTGCTGTGGGGATGAGGCGGTTGCTATAGCGACAGTATCAGTGTATTGGTGCTGTGGGGATGAGGCGGTTGCTATAGCGACAGTATCAGTGTATTGGTGCTGTGGGGATGAGGCGGTTGCTATAGCGACAGTATCGGAGTATTGGTGCTGTGGGGATGAGGCGGTTGCTATAGCGACAGTATCGGAGTATTGGTGCTGTGGGGATGAGGCGGTTGCTATAGCGACAGTATCGGAGTATTGGTGCTGTGGGGATGAGGCGGTTGCTATAGCGACAGTATCGCTGTAGGGATGCACCGATCCAACTTTTTCAGTCCCGATACCGATACTGATACCTGGGCTTTGGGTATCGGCCGATACCGAGTACCGATCCGATACCATTGTTAAATTAATAAACTGTTTGCCTCACTGTGTGGAAGAGAATGGGATCATTCTTTTGTGCAAGGCAACATCAGGCTTGACTTAAACATTACTTTCCTAACTTTGTAAAACAATAACAAATTAACAGATATAAATGTACTGAATTGTTATTTATTATTAAAATAATAAATAATCGTGCACCAGCAACTTGAACAAAACATTCAAAATAAACAGGAATCAAAATTCTTGGTAAACATTTAGTGCAAATAGGAATATTCCTAACATTTACATCCCGCCCTGATCAGCCAGCGGACGCTTCGCGCAATTCATTTACAGTCTGGACGCGGAGGGGTGAACGTCTCGTGCTCTGACTGCAGCTGCGCGAGGACAGGACCGGGCCGCCTGTGAGTGCTTTGGGGAGGGGCCCGCGGCAGCACCCGCCCGCTGCTCGTTGACAAGAGTAAGAACGATACGAGCTTTCACGTCAGAGTCGCCAAAAGTCTCCAATAACACCAGAAAAAGTCGCTAGATTCTTTTTTTGAAAAAGAGTCGCTAGAGGGTCTGAATACTCAGAGACGAGGTCGCTAAGTTGGCAACACTGCGTGCTGCGCGTGCTGCTGACGCATGACGTAGTACGCGTCGCACACATAGAATTGAAGTGAATAGATCGGTCCCATGGATCGGCCCCATTGCCGCCGATACCCGATCTAGTTATTTTAGTCATATCGGGGCCGATATCCGATATCAATATCGGATCGGTGCTATAGCGACAGTATCGGAGTATTGGTGCTGTGGGGATGCAGTATCGGAGTATTGATGCTGTGGGGATGCGGCGGTTGCTATAGCGACAGTATCAGTGTATTGGTGCTGTGGGGATGAGGCGGTTGCTATAGCGACAGTATCAGTGTATTGGTGCTGTCTGGATGAGGCGGTTGCTATAGCGACAGTACTGGTTGCTAGCGGGCTGACAGTGTTGCCAGGAGAGTGTGAGCAGGTGTGTGTGTGTGGGGGGGGGGGTCTACCAGCCGTGGCTGTCCGGGGAGCTGACGTTGGCTCCGATGCGAACCAGGAAGTCCACGACGTTGTAGTGACCTCCGCAGATGGCGTTGTGCAGCGCGGTGATGCCCTCGTCGTTGGGCTGGCTGGGGTCACTCATCTGGACAGGAGAAGGCCCTGTGTTAGCATAGCTTAGCAAGAGCATGTCTGCTCATAATCTGACAGGACAGAGACGGGTCATTAAGGAGCAGGTAGGGGTTAGACGGTACAGAGACAGGTCATTAAGGAGCAGGTAGGGGTTAGACGGTACAGAGACGGGTCATTAAGGAGCAGGTAGGGGTTAGACGGTACAGAGACGAGGTCATTAAGGAGCAGGTAGGGGTTAGACGGTACAGAGACAGGTCATTAAGGAGCAGGTAGGGGTTAGACAGTACAGAGACAGGTCATTAAGGAGCAGGTAGGGGTTAGACGGTACAGAGACAGGTCATTAAGGAGCAGGTAGGGGTTAGACAGTACAGAGACAGGTCATTAAGGAGCAGGTAGGGGTTAGACGGTACAGAGACAGGTCATTAAGAGCATGAGTAGGGGTTAAGACGGTACAGAGACCAGGTCCATTAAGGTGCAGGTAGGGGGTTTAGACGGTACAGAGACAGGTCATTAAGGAGCAGGTAGGGGTTAGACAGTACAGAGACAGGTCATTAAGGAGCAGGTAGGGGTTAGACGGTACAGAGACAGGTCATTAAGGAGCAGGTAGGGGTTAGACGGTACAGAGACAGGTCATTAAGGAGCAGGTAGGGGTTAGACAGTACAGAGACAGGTCATTAAGGAGCAGGTAGGGGTCAGGGTAATATAATATAATATAATCTATGTGATTGTAACCAAGGTTAACTATGATTGACTCGCCTCCTGTACAGCTCGCTGCACGGTGTCCAGCTCCCCAACCAGCGCTCCGTCCAGCAGGAGCACCAGCGGGGTGAGACGGGCCCGGCGACCCCCTGACCTCTGCTGCTGCTTGGAGCACCGCAGGATGGAGTGGTAGCTCTGCAGGGACAAGAACCTTGCATCTTAATATCCTGGTGACCAAGGGTCAGACATGGTAACCAGGGGTCACTTTGTTTATTTTTTTGTTGTCTTGTATATACATATATAACAATAACTGTACATCCATGTACATAATATATATGTCATATATTAATTATATCCATGTTCTTCTTAGAAACTGTGTGTTTACTGTTGCTCCTGCCTGCACAACAGTACGTTATTCATACCAATGTACAAACAACATTGCTGGCACGACACGTTCCTACGTGAGGAGATTTCATGAATACACTCAACGACACCGTATGGAAGAGGTTCTTACAGGGTAGTCCTGGGGGGAGGCGGGGGAGGAGGGCGTGGCCACGGGGGAGGCGGGGGAGGAGCCGGCGGCAGACTCCTCCCCGTCGGAGGAGTCGCTGCCGCGCTGCTGCAGGCCCTTGCGGTGGAACAGCTTGTTGATGAGGTGCTTGTACTGGTTGGGCTGGTGGTGGGACGTCCTCTTCTGCGGCTGCGACTGGTCCACGGAGCCCCGTCTCTTCAGCGCCCGCGGGATCTGGGCCCGGATGCGCAGCAGCTCCTCCAGGTCGGGCACCTGCTGCACCTGGGGGGCCAGCACAGGCTGCAGCCGCGTGGGGCTGAGGGGCCTCGGGGCGGCCGCCGTCGGTGCCCCCCCCTCGCCACCGGACCTCCCGCCGCGCTGTGAGCCGCCCAGAGACTCTGGGATGGTGGGCATGTAGTGAACCAGATCTATCTTCTCTAGCTCTGCGTCCACGTCGCCAGAGTTCAACACTGCAGACACATTTAATAGACAATGTTATGAGGAACCCTAACCCCTAACCCCTAACCCTAACCCTAACCCCTAAACCCTAACCCGAAGACGCAGACAGCAATGGGCTGATGGATCCTCTGTAAAATTAGACCCTGGGACTAACGTTTCTGGTACTTTTGTTGGAAACACAGCTTATACTATACAGATGTTTCCCTTCACATTCTGCACATCGTGTGTATCTCACTTCTTCTCACGTTCTGCTGCTTTGTGTTGTGTTGTGGATCAAAGGCAGCAGCATATGCATTGTTTCCAACACCCACCTTCGCCATAAAAGGCGGGCTGGAAGGCAGAAGGGGGTGGGATCTCTCGGATCGGAAGCGGGGCTACGGAGATGTCCCCGTCCATCCCCAGCCCCCGGGGCGGGGCCATGGGAGCGCCGGCCCAGTGGGGGTTCTGCAGGCGCATGATGACAGACAGGGGGATGGGCTTGCGCTGGCGCGGCCCGGCGTTGGCGGGGGGGATGGAGATGCGGCCCACGATTGGCTGGGCGTGGTAGAGTGGGAGGGGCTTGGCGTCCGGGGGCACGGTGATGCGCGTGTTGCGCGGAAGCGAGCTTTGCGCGTAGGAGGAGCCTGACAGGGAGTCCTGCACAGGAAGTGGACATGAAGTACGCACATCAAACAGGAAGTGAAGGAAAGGAATTATATCAACTACTACTGTGATTTGTGTTGGATTCAATCGTCTACTAAATAACTAACTGAGTGAACATTTAACAGTCAATGAGAAACCTTCTTGGGGGAGGGGCCTGGCGATGGTCCGTCCAGGTTGGACTCTCTCCAGCTGCTGCTGGGCACCGCCGGTCTCATCCACTCCGTCGCTGCAGGGGGGGAGAGGAGAGCGAGTTCTGAGCATCTCTGTGTCCTTCACCACAGGGAGCCCCTTCTCTACGCCGGTGGTCCCTAAGCCTGCGCTTGCATTCATGGTTCTGCATCCCAACATGGAGTGTTACGTTCTTGGAGAGATGCCCGTAGTCACGGTAATGTATGGAGTAGCCACGGTAACGTAGAGACCCACGGTAACATAGAGACCCACGGTAACATAGAGACCCACGGTAACGTAGAGACCCACGGTAACATAGAGACCCACGGTAACGTAGAGACCCACGGTAACGTAGAGACCCACGGTAACATAGAGACCCACGGTCACATAGAGACCCACGGTAACGTAGAGACCCACGGTAACATAGAGACCCACGGTAACGTAGAGACCCACGGTAACATAGAGACCCACGGTAACGTAGAGACCCACGGTAACATAGAGACCCACGGTAACATAGAGACCCACGGTAACATAGAGACCCACGGTAACATAGAGACCCACGGTAACGTAGAGACCCACGGTAACATAGAGACCCACGGTAACGTAGAGACCCACGGTAACATAGAGACCCACGGTAACGTAGAGACCCACGGTAACATAGAGACCCACGGTACACGATAGAGACCCACGGTAACGTAGAGACCCACGGTAACGTAGAGACCCACGGTAACGTAGAGACCCACGGTAACGTAGAGACCCACGGTAACGTAGAGACCCACGGTAACGTAGAGACCCACGGTAACATAGAGACCCACGGTAACATAGAGACCCACGGTAACATAGAGACCCACGGTAACATAGAGACCCACGGTAACATAGAGACCCACGGTAACGTAGAGACCCACGGTAACATAGAGACCCACGGTAACGTAGAGACCCACGGTAACGTAGAGACCCACGGTAACGTAGAGACCCACGGTAACATAGAGACCCACGGTAACGTAGAGACCCACGGTAACGTAGAGACCCACGGTAACGTAGAGACCCACGGTAACGTAGAGACCCACGGTAACGTAGAGACCCACGGTAACGTAGAGACCCACGGTAACATAGAGACCCACGGTAACGTAGAGACCCACGGTAACGTAGAGACCCACGGTAACATAGAGACCCACGGTAACGTAGAGACCCACGGTAACGTAGAGACCCACGGTAACGTAGAGACCCACGGTAACGTAGAGACCCACGGTAACGTAGAGACCCACGGTAACGTAGAGACCCACGGTAACGTAGAGACCCACGGTAACGTAGAGACCCACGGTAACGTAGAGACCCACGGTAACATAGAGACCCACGGTAACGTAGAGACCCACGGTAACGTAGAGACCCACGGTAACGTAGAGACCCACGGTAACGTAGAGACCCACGGTAACGTAGAGACCCACGGTAACATAGAGACCCACGGTAACATAGAGACCCACGGTAACATAGAGACCCACGGTAACATAGAGACCCACGGTAACGTAGAGACCCACGGTAACGTAGAGACCCACGGTAACGTAGAGACCCACGGTAACGTAGAGACCCACGGTAACGTAGAGACCCACGGTAACGTAGAGACCCACGGTAACATAGAGACCCACGGTAACGTAGAGACCCACGGTAACATAGAGACCCACGGTAACATAGAGACCCACGGTAACGTAGAGACCCACGGTAACGTAGAGACCCACGGTAACGTAGAGACCCACGGTAACGTAGAGACCCACGGTAACGTAGAGACCCACGGTAACGTAGAGACCCACGGTAACGTAGAGACCCACGGTAACATAGAGACCCACGGTAACGTAGAGACCCACGGTAACATAGAGACCCACGGTAACATAGAGACCCACGGTAACGTAGAGACCCACGGTAACGTAGAGACCCACGGTAACGTAGAGACCCACGGTAACGTAGAGACCCACGGTAACGTAGAGACCCACGGTAACATAGAGACCCACGGTAACGTAGAGACCCACGGTAACGTAGAGACCCACGGTAACGTAGAGACCCACGGTAACATAGAGACCCACGGTAACGTAGAGACCCACGGTAACGTAGAGACCCACGGTAACGTAGAGACCCACGGTAACGTAGAGACCCACGGTAACATAGAGACCCACGGTAACATAGAGACCCACGGTAACGTAGAGACCCACGGTAACGTAGAGACCCACGGTAACATAGAGACCCACGGTAACGTAGAGACCCACGGTAACATAGAGACCCACGGTAACATAGAGACCCACGGTAACATAGAGACCCACGGTAACGTAGAGACCCACGGTAACGTAGAGACCCACGGTAACGTAGAGACCCACGGTAACGTAGAGACCCACGGTAACATAGAGACCCACGGTAACGTAGAGACCCACGGTAACGTAGAGACCCACGGTAACGTAGAGACCCACGGTAACGTAGAGACCCACGGTAACGTAGAGACCCACGGTAACGTAGAGACCCACGGTAACATAGAGACCCACGGTAACATAGAGACCCACGGTAACATAGAGACCCACGGTAACGTAGAGACCCACGGTAACGTAGAGACCCACGGTAACATAGAGACCCACGGTAACGTAGAGACCCACGGTAACGTAGAGACCCACGGTAACGTAGAGACCCACGGCTAACGTAGAGACCCACGGTAACGTAGAGACCCACGGTAACGTAGAGACCCACGGTAACATAGAGACCCACGGTAACGTAGAGACCCACGGTAACGTAGAGACCCACGGTAACATAGAGACCCACGGTAACGTAGAGACCCACGGTAACATAGAGACCCACGGTAACGTAGAGACCCACGGTAACGTAGAGACCCACGGTAACATAGAGACCCACGGTAACGTAGAGACCCACGGTAACGTAGAGACCCACGGTAACGTAGAGACCCACGGTAACGTAGAGACCCACGGTAACGTAGAGACCCACGGTAACATAGAGACCCACGGTAACATAGAGACCCACGGTAACATAGAGACCCACGGTAACATAGAGACCCACGGTAACATAGAGACCCACGGTAACATAGAGACCAC
>PIJE02001398.1:0-30000 GCA_002895965.2 Coryphaenoides rupestris
GTGTTCTGATTCTGCAGGTGACAACACCACACAAATTACCGTGACCAGCACCAGACCATCTGCGCATACCACATTCCACATCCGGTACCTGTATATACACACGCTCCTATGCTTTCCTATCCTATTACGCATCGCATTGCCGTGGCCCTCCTCCTCCTTCCTCCGCCCGCCGCGCTGCCGTTCGGCGGTTTGACGTGCTGGCCGGACCCCATCACCACCACCCCACCCACCACCACCACCACCCCCGCGGATGCTGGGTCTCCTCCACCGCCGCCCTCCTCCGTGCTCGCCTCGTTCCCCATCTCGGTGACACCGGCGGGCGGCTCCTCGGGAGACGGACGGGGTGGTGGGATCCCGGGAGGAGGAGGAGGAGGAGGAGGAGGAAGAGGAGGAGGAGGAGGACTCGTCGAACCCCTCGGGAGATCTCCGGAGTCCAACGCGTGGTACGACCGTGTCAATAACACACACACACACACACACACACCCACAAAAAAAGATCCCGACGAGAGAGCAAAGTCAACGATGCTCCCTCATCAGCATCATCAGCATCACCATCACCATCATCATCGCCGTCATCTTCGTCCTCATCACCTAGTTACCGTGATGGAGTGAGGCTCCTCGCTTCCTGACGTCGTGGCGGGTTGCGCGCTGCGCGGCCACGCCACACCACACTCCGGGGCGGGAGGGGGGGGGGGGGGGGGGGGGGGGAGGAGCGGAACAGAGGAGAGAATACGTGCGCGTTCACGCAGCGCCGTCGTACGCGCCCCCGCGGAGTGTCGAAATGATGAATCGACTGCGCTGGAGTGGCGCGCATCACGTGGTGCAAGAGCAGCGCGTTATGCTGTGAAGTCACACACCTGGATGACCAGTAATAACACCTGGATGACCAGTATTAACACCTGGATGACCAGTACTAACACCTGGATGACCAGTATTAACACCTGGATGACCAGTACTAACACCTGGATGACCAGTATTAACACCTGGATGACCAGTATTAACACCTGGATGACCAGTATTAACACCTGGATGACCAGTATTAACACCTGGATGACCAGTATTAACACCTGGATGACCAGTATTAACACCTGGATGACCAGTATTAACACCTGGATGGACAGTATTAACACCTGGATGTATTAACACCTGGATGGACATTATTAACACCTGGATGGACAGTATTAACACCTGGATGACCAGTATTAACACCTGGATGACCAGTATTAACACCTGGATGACCAGTACTAACACCTGGATGACCAGTATTAACACCTGGATGACCAGTATTAACACCTGGATGACCAGTACTAACACCTGGATGACCAGTATTAACACCTGGATGACCAGTATTAACACCTGGATGACCAGTATTAACACCTGGATGACCAGTATTAACACCTGGATGACCAGTATTAACACCTGGATGTATTAACACCTGGATGGACAGTATTAACACCTGGATGACCAGTATAACACCTGGATGACCAGTATAACACCTGGATGACCAGTATTAACACCTGGATGACCAGTATTAACACCTGGATGACCAGTATTAACACCTGGATGACCAGTATTAACACCTGGATGACCAGTATTAACACCTGGATGACCAGTATTAACACCTGGATGACCAGTATTAACACCTGGATGACCAGTACTAACACCTGGATGACCAGTACTAACACCTGGATGACCAGTATTAACACCTGCATGACCAGTATTAACACCTGGATGACCAGTACTGTATTAACACCTGGATGACCAGTATTAACACCTGGATGTATTAACACCTGGATGGCCAGTATTAACACCTGGATGACCAGTACTAACACCTGGATGACCAGTATTAACACCTGGATGGCCAGTATTAACACCTGGATGGACAGTATTAACACCTGGATGGCCAGTATTGGTTACTGGATAGTCCATGGTGGAGTAACTCTGATTTCTTAAATGAAACAGCAAACTAACAAACTCCACTCACAGCAGCATGGGTCGTATAAGACACACCACAATCGACTGCAACAACATATCGAGGCATTTAACACAGACGACCCAGCATGTGGACAATCCATCACTGGATTAAGTAGGGGTGATTCTGAGGCATGGGGCCAACGGACAAGTGCAAACGATATGATCCGAGGGAGTGTGATGTGGTGGTTGGGCAATGGTATTAGGAGGCCTCCTCCGCTCGCCCGGTGTTGGGTGGGCCCTACATGGTCGACGCTTTGGGATAAAGTGCCTTGATGTATGCAATCCTCGTGGCTTAGAGGAGGATGAAGAGAGAGAAGAGGCGAGGGCAGCACACATCACGGAGAACCAGGACATGGTGGCAGAGAGAAGCACAATCCAAGCTGGAGGCCAAGCAGCCACACACACGTCAGGGTGTACTATGGGAATGGTCAGATGTGAGTTGAAAGGTGCATGGCGAAGACAAAATGCGTTGGTTCGGTGTCTTCATCGGAACTGCAGTACATTCCACATTCTCTCACTCATTCACTCACCCACTCACTCACTCACTCACTCACTCACTCAGACTCTAACTCAGGAGAAAAACAATCAACGTTAATGAGGCGGTGAAAAAAGTACAACTGAGGCCATCTGGTGGAGGAAGCTAAAAGCACACACACACACACGCCCACATTCACGCACATACACACACACCACACACACACACACACACACACACACCTCCTCAGCTTGGCTCCGCCCTTTCATTCATAAGCCATTGAACTCAGCGTTCTATTGGAATAGACAACTGATTTATCTGTGCTGCTTCATCACCAACTCTGCACCAACAGCAACCAGCTACACCTGCTTGCTACGTCATGTAGCAATGTGCTTATGTTGTTAGTTAAAGGTTGTTAGCAGTGTGTACTCCTTACTCTATGGAGCAGGCACACACATTGAGCCTGTATGAAGTATTAAACACATATTTTTCTGAACGTATATCGGTGTTAACGGGAAACAGTCGTGTGAAATGGAAGATATTAGTGAACAGCATTCTCTTCTCTGTTGGACAGTGCACCCATCGGGTGCCTGGACAAGGATCCTTGCTAACTGGCTATGAATATATAAACAGCAATGTAATGAGCTAATATATAAACATCTATTGGACCAACTGTGAATCTTTAAACTCTGATCTGAGATCAGGGTCTTTCAAGCATATTTTTGCTTCTTCTTTTTTGAAAAATAGTTTAATCATTTAGTGTTCCCTTCGTGTTTTGTGAAGTGTGCTCCGCAGGCAGCTGGCTGAACAATATATATGTTTGTTGTTGTTAATAGCTTTGCTGTGGGGATGAATGAGTTCACAGAATTCAGAATATTCAACGGGCGACTGTTCCTTAGCAACGTACCATTGATAGGCTTCATTTCAACATGATCTATGGGCCATTTCAGCAGCATTAGCAGCTTAGCTATTCACAACCACCTCCACTGCTGCCTGCTTGTTTAACAAGAGTGAATTATGGGTCACTCTATAAATTGACTACACTGCAGCTTCAATTAACTCAATGGATATCGTGTCATGGAATTAAATCTTGAGCTTTGGTTTCTAGTGGAGACCACAGACTAGGTAGTTTCCATCCACATGACCAAACAAAGACATAGCAACATGCTATGCTTATTTGTTCAACAACTCAGAAGTGGTCATTTGTTTGCTCAATAAACAGCTAATGCCGACAGCGGTTTACATGTGTCTAAACTCTGACCCTCAGTAAACTGACGTCTCTGGAGGTCAGCTACACATAGCCACGGGGGCAGAGAGTCACAACATTCTGTAAAAGACCCACTATTTTTCCTTTGTATAACGGTTCCTTGTGTCCTTGCATACTTCCTTTAAACCGTAGGTGTGTGTGTTGTGTGGTGTGTGTGGTGACACACACACACACACACACACACACACACACAGGTTAAGGTAAAGCAACATTAGAGAGTTGGCCTACATATCTCAGACTCCAGCCTCGTGTGTATTCTTCATGTCACTAGTTGTATTAAGGTAATAATGAGACATAGAGAAATATGAGACATAAGGAGAGTCATCTTCAATCACATCAGAAGTGTTTTGTTGGTCCAGGCTCCGCTGGGTAGCATTTGGTCTGTTACAGCCCTCAACCTCAAATGAGTTTGACACCCCTGACGCAAGGTGTCTCAACAAGACTCAGGTTTTGCGTGAGAGCATTGATGACAAGCCCCCCACCACCACAAACACACGCACACACACTCACGCACACTAACACGCACGCACACACACACTCACGCACACTAACACGCACACACACACACGCACACACACACAGCACACAATGTATGCAGTTCCCATAGGGAGGCGCAGTGTCAATGTTACAGACTATATTGATTCTAGTTCAATGGCTAAACAGGGTTTCGAATAAGTCTGACCAACAACTCCAAATAAACGGCTAGCTTGCTAAAAAAAATATGCATCACATTTCCAACATAATTAGTTTTATTTTTTTTATTTTATAATTTTTTTTTTCCCAAAGATAACACAGTAGTTTACATATATATATGTTATACTAGTTATAACCTTGATCTAATATATGTAGCTAGATAGACCATGTAGCTAGATAAAATTAATAAAATTATAATAATATAATAAAATAATAATAATAATAATAGGTTGTCACTGTGTCATGACACGGGAAGTAGAACTGTCTCAGTCTTCCGGTGTTCATAATAATAATAATAATCATAATCATAAATAATAATAATAACAATAATAATACTGATACGAATAGGTTGTCGCTGTGTCATGACACAGGAAGTAGAACGCTCAGCCTTCCGGTGATACCGCGGAGCTCACTGCAGGTTTGTTTTGGAACAGAAGACGCATTCAAATCAAACACCTTCATATCTTTTTTTTTTTTTTTAATCCAAGGGCTACGAAAAGTATATATTTTTTTGTAAAATATAAATGATATGTTATATATTATATCTGATATATTACAGCCCGGCGCGGAGATGTACAGCACAGCGCTTCGGTTGACGCTAGTTTGTAGCTTAGCCTAGCGTAGTTTAGCTAAGCATAGCGTAGTATGGTATGGTTAGCGTTTAGCTTAGCTTAGCTTAGCGTAGTTTAGCTAAGCATAGCATAGTTAGCGTTTAGCTTCGCCTAGTCTAGCGTAGTTTAGCTAAGCATAGTGTAGTTAGTTTAGTTTATCTTAGCTTAGCCTAGCGTCTTGTAGCTAGCAGCACGAGTTGTGGCGCTAGCGGCGTGTGCGACCAAAACACGTGAACAATAACTCAGAACTCATCAGTATAGTAAAGTAAAGTATCGCTGTGAGCATGGATCGTGTGTGTGTGTGTGTGTGTGCGCGTGCGCGCCTGAGTGTTGCCTGTCAATACTAAACCATGTAGCACTCCATACACTAGCCTAGAGTTGTGTATGTAGTTATAGTTCAACAGAAGGACACCCATGGTCCCCCCCCAGCGAACAAGCAGAAGCTAAGCCGCTCTGAGTCACTCCTGGATGGGTTCTGTGTCTTTTTGCTTTGTATTCTTACCAGTGAAAAAGCACAAGCTTTCTGCTATGGATAACATACAAGGCACCAAGGTAATGGGGCCACTTAGACTGACACTCATCCCTTTCATGTTAATAAGCTTAACCCCAAACCCCCCCCCCCCCCCCCCCCCCCCACCACACACCACACACACACACACACCATGACTAGAGGACCCCCCTCCCCAACGTCAGTAATCAATGGGCTTTATGTTGTAAAACTACATAACTGTAGTGTTCTTCATTTGTGTTCTCATATAACCCCTTCCTCGTAATAAATACCAAGGACAAACCATTGTATCTTGCTTTACACCCTCAGAAATCAAATGTATATTAATTCACGTGTTAACACCTGGATGGACAGTATTAACACCTGGGTGGACAGGTGTTAATGCTCACATCCACACACCGGGAGTCACTGCGGTTGTGCTGTCCTGTCCTCCTGCAGGTGGAGGTCTGTGGTTGCTGATGGGGGACACTAAGGACACCTGGAAAGTGAAGACACTTGATGAGATTCTACAGGAGAAGAAGCGCAGACGAGAGCTAGAGGAACGGACCGAGCCCAAACGACAGAAAAATGTAAACGGCAGCAAGACACCTCAAAATGTAAAAGAGCACGTAAAAATATAAACCGCACTGAAACCAAAACACCAAAGCACAGAAAAATGTTTATCACAACCAGACTGAAAACACCAAAATATGAAAAAATGTAAACTATCAAGACACAAAAACACATCAAATGTAAACCGTACCAAGACAAGACTAAGTTTTTATACTATTATAAAGCTTAATTTATTTCATATTTTTTTTATATTATATTTTTTGTAGGATTTTCTTAATCCATTCATGTCTGTTTTATAAAGAGACGTCTATAAAGTTTCATAACAGTTCCGGTCTATTAACTAGTTAATAGACTATTAATAGAGTTAATATTTAATAGAGTAGTTGGGCCATAATACTTGAACCTTACACATGGGATGTGTCATTCCATGATACTAACCATGTTGGCCCGTCTCTCTCCCTGTCCCCCCGGGTGCAGTTCGCTCCATGTCCTGTTCCACAGGTGGATGATCGGGAAGCTAAGCGGGACACTCCGGAGGAAGGGGAACTACGAGACCAGAGGATGGAAATAACGATTCAAAACTCGCCGTACGCACGGGAAGATTCCACAGAGGACAGGTACGTCGTCGCCGTGGTGATGGGAGAGGGGTGTAGCAGGTAGCAGGTGCGTCGCAGGCACCTGGGAGATATCAAATGGGCCTTATAACAACTGGACTACTGGTTGGGGAGGCCTGATCATGTTGTGAGCACCAATGCTAAGAGCTGGAGCTAATAAAAGTGTGTAGAGTCACTGTGCAGTGTGTCGGTCAGTTTGATTAATTTCAACTGTTTAACATGTTCAATGAGTAATCACACTGTCAATATCTCGGTGTGTTTCCTTAAATCATTTTGAAATCAGAAAGACTGGTCTGGTGTGTTCCAGGGGGGAGGAGGACGAGTCCCTGGCCATCAAGCCCCCCCAGCAGGTGGCCAGGAAAGACAAGTCCCACCACCACCGGAAGGAGGACAAGAGGAAAGAGAAGAGACGCCACCGCAGCCACTCAGACGAGGGGGGCCAAAGCACCACTGGACTATTTGAACCGATGAAAGGTCAGACGGACCTAATACACATTTCTCTTACGAACAAACATGGACGTTGTAGAAGCTTGCAAGATAAATTTTGGACTGTTTACTCCATGACTCAATGCATAAATGCTTTCCTTTGCGTCGACAAACTGTAATTATACATTATTTATTTGGGGTGTGAATCCCTAATAAGGTACGGTAAGCTTACAATTCGATTTTGATTCTTGGGGTCACGATTCGATTTAACATCGATTCTCGATTCAAAATCAATTTTCTGTTGAGTACATATGGGCTCTACTTTCAGGATTCACTCTAGTCTGCTCTGTGGCAGTGGCAGATTATGGCCTGAAAGAAGAGAAAATAATATAGAAATAATATAGAAATTGTAAAATAAATAAATATATATATATATATATATATATATATATATATACAGTATATATATAAAAATGAAAGACTTATTTTTTTCTTTATTTATTTATTATGGTTTATTTGATAGGGCCAGATTCAGTGTACATAGACAAGCTGAGAACAGCCATCTGATGTTAGCATCACAGTGCTTATAGCTCCCGCTAGTACATGTGGATGGTCGGTGCTGGCTGCCCACTGCTCAACGCTGTTTCTCCTCCTCCAGACGCGAAGCAACCGCGGTCCAAAGACAAGGACAACAAGGAGCGGGAGAGCGAGCGACGCAAGCGGCAATGGGAGGAGGACAAGGTGCGACGCGATTGGGAGCGCCAGAAGCGCCGGGAGCAGGCCAGGGCCCACTCCCGCCGAGAGAGGTGACCACCCTGACCTCAACCCTGACCCTAACCCGGTGCTGGAGACGATGAACCTACTGGCTCTCATCTCTCCCATTCGTACCTTTAAAACCTAACACCTGGTGGTATAATAGGAGTTCTTTAAAACTAACACCTAGTTCATGAGTACGTTAATGGTTAAATTAACGGTTATTAGCATTGTGAAATCATCCTATCAATCAACCTAATCAATTATTTTCACATTGATTAATCCAGTGTCCGCCCCATTGTGTGTGTGTGTGTGTGTGTGTGTGTGTGCGTGTGTGTGTGTGTGTGTGTGTGTGTGTTTTTAACCTGTGCCTGTGCCCGGATGTGTTTTTAACGCCTGGCTGTCTCTCTGGCTCTCCGGTGTGTAGAGTTGACGGGGGGGGCTGGGAGGGGGCCACGCGCAGCCCTGACTGGATGACTGTATCTCCTCTGGACCACAGGGACCGCCTGGAGCAACTGGAGCGGCAGCGGCAGCAGCGCGACCGCAAGCTCCGCGAGCAGCAGCAGCACCAGAAGCAGGAGCAGCGCGACTTCAAGGAGCGCGAGCGGAGGGCCGAGGAGCGCCGCAAGGAGCGCGAGGCACGCCGCGAAGGTCAGCCCCGCCCTGTCAGGCTCTGCCCTCCCCCCCCCCCCCCCCCCGCCGTCGGGACTCTGCCCACCTCCCGGGGAGAACAAAAGGGTGTGGTGTGGGCGGGACTCATAGACCTCCACCTTTTTAACAGATTGTGGTGTGGAGGCGTGCAGGACTAGTAGTTTGTTTTAGATGAACAGAACACTGTACACACTGTTGAAATGACTCAAAACAAATGTGATTAGTGTGGAAATTAATAATCACTGGGAATATATATAAATGTACGCACAGTAAAAACTCCCATTTCTATGACTAGTGAGTAATTTGGGTCCATATCCGCTCCGCAGCGCCACCGCAGCAACGGGCGCCTCAGGACGAGTACGAGGACAAGGCCAAGAGAGAGAGCCACCGCAGCCGCAGTCCCAGCCGGGTCGTGCGGGACCGGTCCGACCAGGGGGACGCGCGCAAGATCGCCCGTCAGTCCCCTGCTCCGTCCTCCTCGCTCAACACGCACACCACATGTTCTGTCCTCGCTCAACACGCACACCCCCGCGCTACACTCTCATGGTCTGTCCTCCTTCAACGTGCTGGGTGAGGAGTTGTGTTTTTTGCTAACGCTGCTTCCTCCTCCTCCTCCTCAGTGTCCAAGGAGGAGAAGCCGGTAGACAAGGACCTGCTGGCTGACCTGCAAGACATCAGCGGTAGCGAGCGCAAGACCAGCACGGCAGAGTCCTCCGCAGGTGAGGAGAAAGTCCGGTCCAGTTCTCCAGGGTCTGTTCGGAGTGCAATGGGTGTGTGTCATACAGGCATAAAAATGGGGTAACAAAGCACATGGAATAGTAATATTAAGATAAGATAGAACTTTATTGATCCCGAAGGAAATTCTTGTGCCAGGTTGCATAGCAATACAGTACAATAGAACAATATGGAAATCAACAGAATAATAAAAATAAATGAACAGATTTACAAATGTACAGTCACATCCCATCACAATCACATATTGTTATGGGGTGCAAGCTGGTAGCTGTCAGGTGGGGTGGCCAGGTGTCCAGTCATGATCACAGCAACACCCTAAAAATTTGAGACAACATGATCGTTAGATGGAGCTCATTCTCTTTCTTCGCTAAAAGCATTTCCATTAAAGCCTCTCAGATGAAGCCTTTTGTAGATCATGAGGTCTCATATAGTGCTACTGGAACTGAAATAATATCTCTGATCAAACTGAGCCCGCTGCTGTCTCACAGGATCGGGGTCTGGGTCTGAGGATGAGGAGGGAGAAGAAGATGATGCGTCCAGCAGCCAGAGTGACGAAGAGGATGATGACGATGAGAATGAAGAGGAGGAGTCGGGCTCTGCTTCAGGAAGGTCGGAAGGTCAGAGTGCAGGTAAATAACGGCAGCCTACACATGGAGCGATACTGCCCAGATCATGTATTGATATTACATATTTGTGAATTAACTTCAATGAAACTTTCAATTCAATCATCAATCATTGCAGAACAATTCTAGTCTGGTGTGTATTTACAAAGAGAACAATAGAGGACTGTGATTAGTTTTTAAATTTCAATGTTTACGTTGATGTTTACTTTGCTCTCGCTGCATCACCGGGTTCCATTTTGTTTTGTTTTGGTTGCAGAAGACATCAGTGAAGATGAGCGGTCGGAGGAGGAGGAGGAGGAGGAGGAGGAGGAGTTTGAGGAAGAGCGGGAAAACGGGAACCACATTCCTGCAGGTGGGTCGACCATCCCCCCCCCCCCCTTAATCGTTGGCGACTCTGTCCGGTCACATGACCACATGATCTCTTGCCACTATGCCATTATGTGGCTTCTTTGTGGCTCCTCTAAGGACACAGGCAGGTAGTGGCGTTGAAAAGTCTGGTTTATTGTAAAGATTGAAGACATGACATGAGCAGAAACAGACATTAGACAGAGCACATGGTACACTTACTAGCATGCTAGCGCTACCCGAGTGTGCGTGCTGTTGGCTGACTTAACGTGTGTGTGTGTGTGTGTGTAGCCCCACTCCTCCCAAAAACTCGAACTCGGCCACGTGAGGTGAATTAAGCCAGCCACCAAACACACACACTCCCACAGTTTATTAGTAGAGTTGTTGTTTGGAATTAAGTGGCATCAACGATATTGTCATAGAACTTTGTATTTTAGTTTAAATCGCTATCCTCTTAAAAGTAATGGATACTCAGCGAGCATATTACCGTATTTTTCGGACTATAAGGCGCACTTAAAATCCTGTAATTTTCTCAAAAATCGACAGTGCGCCTTATAATCCGGTGCGCCTTATGTATTAACCTCGAACCGATTTTATGTGGTACACGGCGCTCAAAAATCTGTCAAACCGCACCGCTTGATGGATTGTCGGCGCATTACGGCTACCGCGGCGTAATACTAGCCTTGCGGAGTAATACGTACTGTGCTTCAACATACCGGTAATATTATGGTGTGTGTGTATAAGGACTAGAGGACTGCGCGGGCCTGGAAAGTAGGCCCTAGCCCGGCCCTGGCCCGAGAGAGTGAGGCCCCAGCCCGGCCCGGCCCGCCACATTATTAGAACTCTCAGGCCCGAATTAAGCCCGACATGTTTTTAACCTCCCATATTTGCGACTAATGTCGCAAACTAGACTTGTTGCCCAGATGCGACAATTCTAGTTATAGACTTCCGATCTTATTGAGCACTTTAAATGGTTAAGTGGTTATATTTAGTTTCATTTCAATTTTAAGTTATTTTAGGAAAATGTTTTAAGCATTTTGTAGGCAGTTAAATAATTATTTTTATTTTCTGAAGTGAGTGACGAGCAGCTGCGCGGCGATTAACAGCTGATCCATTCGCTACATATCAGATCAATGTTGAATAGGTTACTACAAATTATATCCCAATGAATAGGCTACAAAAAACAACTCAACAGTTAAAGCGTATATCAGTGTTTATTATTAAACGTAGCCTATAAAAACCATTGGAGCAATAAGCACATGGAAGTGCGGAGAAACAGTTACGCTATTATTAACAGAGAAAACAGCTTGTCTTACCCGAGTAAGCCTTGACTAAAATAAAATTGACCAAAACAGGCCATTCCAAGAATAATAATAATCAAGGGCGTATTTTTGTTTTGGACATTGGTGGGGGACATCACAGATATTGCGTCAAGGATGCGCAATTACGCAACCGTGAGGTGTGGACATTGGTGGGGACATCACAGATTTGCGTCAAGGATGCGCAATTACGCAACCGTGAGGTGTGGATATTGGTGGGGACATGTCCCCAGCGTCCCCACTAAATTCTACGCCCATGATAATAATAAAAAAAACGTCCAATCACACAAAAACAGTCAGCCGCTTAACATGGCAACATGTCTTTTTAAGTCACTTTGCATCATGAAGGAAAAGAATCGCATCCACGGTTTCAGGGGCCAGTCCAGTCCTCCTCTCCTCTATTACTCTTCCAGTGGCGCTGAACGCACGCTCACTGCTGCTGCTGCTGGTAATAAAGCCTCTTTGAATTTAATTTAATTTAATTGAGAGAGAGAGAGAAAAAAAAGCCCGAGCCCGGCCCGCATCCGAGCTAATGATGGGATAATTGGGCCTCGGGCTCCATTGCAGGGCTCTAATCCGGTGCGCCTTATGTATGAAAATAGACCCGTTCATTGACAGTGCGCCTTATAATCCGGTGCGCCTTATGTATGAAAATAGACCCGTTCATTGACAGTGCGCCTTATAATCCGGTGCGCCTTATAGTCCGGAAAATACGGTATATGCCAACGTACTCCACACACGCCCCCAGTGCCCGAGTCCCGCTTCGACCACGACACGGAGGAGAGCGGGGAGGACATGGAGGACGAGGAGGAGGACGGGGAGGCCGGGGAGGCGGACGACCCCACCCCCGTCTCCCACGCCGCGTCGCGCTCCCCGCAGACGCCCGAGGAGAACTACGTCCCCGACTCCCCGCCCATCTCCCCCCCGGAGCTCAAGAAGGAGCTGCCCAAGTACCTGCCCGCTCTGCAGGTACGCCTCCATATTCCTCTGTCACCGCGGTGATGACATGTTATGCCATGTTACAACATAACATGTTACTGTATAACGTCTTTTTCAGGGTTGTCGGAGCGTGGAGGAGTTCCAGTGTCTGAACCGCATCGAGGAGGGGACCTACGGCGTCGTGTACCGAGCCAAAGACAAAAAGACGGGTAGGAGAAATGACAAAAGAAATACATATGGACGTTGAACGCAGTATTCAATGAAGGATCTGATACCTTGTGGTGCTAAATCTGCTGCTCCCGCTGCCATCCTCAGATGAGATCGTGGCGTTGAAGAGGCTGAAGATGGAGAAGGAGAAGGAGGGCTTCCCCATCACCTCGCTGAGGGAGATCAACACCATCCTGAAGGCCCAGCACCTCAACATCGTCACCGTCCGGGTAAGGACCAAACACGAGACACGAGACCGTTCACAAGCGTCTTGACTTGTAGACCGCCTGTTTGACGCCGTGTCCACTGTCACAGGAAATTGTGGTAGGAAGCAACATGGACAAGATCTACATCGTGATGAACTACGTGGAGCACGACCTGAAGAGTCTGATGGAGACCATGAAGCAGCCCTTCCTGCCAGGTGAGGTTCTCCGGTTCTCCGGTTCTATGCTGGACCCTGTGTGTATCGCCGCACCACCAGCCGGCCTGTGGGGGGCAGCAGAGAGTGTTGATATTTTTAAAGAAAACTTAAAACGCATAACTTTTTTTAGCCTGGCTTTTTTAAGAGTTTTATTTCCACTGTTACTTTTTTCATTTTGATCTTATTCTTAATTTTACAGTTTTCATGTATTTATTCACTATCTTGTTTGACCTATTTTTATTTCCATTTTTATCAGTACTTTGAGCTATAAAAATAAGTTAGATTTGATTCGAAGTCAGGGGCAGTAAACGTTTTTATATTTAAAAATGGGTCATTCACACGGCTTGTGTAGAACTGAATAAGCTACTTTGCTCTCAAAGTGTCTACCACCGTGTTCTGCTCCTCCGCCGTTCAACGGTATCCTTAAGATGGTATTATAAAAGTCTTGACACCCGCGCAGGTGAGGTGAAGACCCTGATGATTCAGCTGTTGCGGGGGGTGCGGCATCTCCATGACAACTGGATCCTCCACAGAGACCTGAAGACCTCCAACCTGCTGCTCAGCCACAAGGGCATCCTCAAGGTACCCGCACTTTACCGTTCACTTCCCGTCTCCCATACTTCCTGCTGTGACGCCCACATGATGCAGTAGCCATCTTGTCGCCAGGTGCTGACTCTGTGTGTGTGTGTGTGTGTGTGTGTGTGTGTGTGTGTGTGTGTGTGTGTGTGTGTGTGTGTGTGTGTGTGTGTGTGTGTGTGTGTGTGTGTGTGTGTGTGTGTGTTGGCCGACAGATCGGGGACTTTGGCCTGGCCCGGGAGTATGGTTCGCCGCTGAAGCCCTACACCCCCGTGGTGGTGACCCTGTGGTACCGCTCCCCGGAGCTGCTGCTGGGGGCCAAGGTCTGCTCACACCCCCACCCCCCTCAGTCTCTCTCCTCTCTCTCGCTCTTTGTCTCTCTCTTTCTGTGTCTGTCTGTATGTGTGTCTGTCTTTCTGTCTCTCTCTATGTCTGTCTGTATGTCTGTCTTTCTGTCTCTCTCTCTAACAGTGCGGCAGCTGGTCTCTCTCCTATAGCGAGACAGTAACATACAGCTGGTATCTCCTACAGCGAGACAGTAACATACAGCTGGTATCTCTCCTGCAGTGAGACAGTAACATACAGCTGGTATCTCTCCTGCAGTGAGACAGTAACATACAGCTGGTATCTCTCCTGCAGTGAGACAGTAACATACAGCTGGTATCTCTCCTGCAGTGAGACAGTAACATACAGCTGGTATCTCTCCTGCAGTGAGACAGTAACATACAGCTGGTATCTCTCCTGCAGTGAGACAGTAACATACAGCTGGTATCTCCCTCAACAGGAGTACTCCACGGCGGTGGACATGTGGTCTGTGGGCTGCATCTTCGGGGAGCTGCTGACCCAGAAGCCGCTCTTCCCCGGGAAGTCTGAGATCGACCAGATCAACAAGATCTTCAAGGTGACGCTCCGTCCATCCGTGTTGAAAACATCATTTATACATTTAATTTTATTATTGAAAAACACTTACAGCATTGCACTTGGCCATATTGTGATTTAGATCATATTTAGATCAATTGTTCAGCCCTAATCCTGGGCGTTGTAGAGTTGTGTTAACATGCTGGGTATTGTCGAGGTGTGTTACCATGTTGGTATTGTAGAGTTGTGTTGACATGCTGCATGTCTGTGTCTCTCTCTCTCTACTAGGACCTGGGCTCGCCCAGTGAGAAGATCTGGCCCGGCTACGGCGAGCTCCCGGCGGTGAAGAAGATGACCTTCACTGAGTACCCGTACAACAACCTACGCAAGCGCTTCGGAGCGCTGCTGTCCGACCAGGGCTTCGACCTCATGAACAAGTACGGCTGACCACAAACCAGACAGATAAAAACACTGCAGTCAAACAGAAGACTTTGTTTCTGTGATTCACCTCTCCTTGTTTATGTGTTGTCTCGTACCAGTGGACAGTTGCGTGCGCTTTAGATAAATATCTATTTACATTCCTGGTAAACACAGCTGAGGCGCCCCCACACAGTCCAGCCTCCATGGTTCTGTCTCTTAAAGCTCTAGTGGAGAGGAACAGTCCAACCTCTATCTTTCGGTCTCTTAGAGCTTGAGTGTTGTAGACCAACAGTCGAGCCTCCGTGGTTCTGTCTCTTAGAGCTCTAGTGTTGTAGAGGAACAGTTCAGTCTCCATCTTCCTGTCTCTTAGAGCTCTAGTGGAGAGTGGATCCATCCTGACTACAATGCATTTTCCTGTAGTGCTGCAGGAAATATTCCTGCTATTCTACTTAAGCTTAGTTAGATTAATAAGCCCAACTGTCTCAAGAAAAGGATTACACGCTGCGTTCATCACTCACTCACTCACACAGACACACACAGACAGGCAGACGCACAGACACAGACAGGCAGACGCACAGACACCGACTGGGTCACCTGTGATTTTGATGAGGTCAGCATGTGTGAAACCATGGCAACCAGCCTGCTGCCTCTCAGCCTGCAGCCTCTCAGCGCTGCAGCCTCTCAGCCTGCTAACCCTATCTGACCCCTGCTACCTCTCAGCCTGCAGCCTCTCACCCTGCTACCTCTCACCCTGCTACCGCTCACCCTGCAACCTCTCAGCCTGCAACCTCTCACCCTGCAACCTCTCACCCTGCAGCCTCTCAGCCTGCAACCTCTCACAGCCTGCAGCCTCTCACCCTGCAGCCTCTCACCCTGCAGCCTCTCACCCTGCTGCCTCTCACCCTGCAGCCTCTCACCCTGCAGCCTCTCAGCCTGCTACCTCTCACCCTGCAACCGCTCACCCTGCAACCTCTCACCCTGCAGCCTCTCAGCCTGCAGCCTCTCAGCCTGCAGCCTCTCACCTCTCAGCCTGCAGCCTCTCACCCTGCTCTCAGCCTGCAGCCTCTCAGCCTGCAGCCTCTCAGCCTGCAGCCTCTCAGCCTGCAGCCTCTCAGCCTGCAGCCTCTCAGCCTGCAACCTCTCAGCCTGCAGCCTCTCAGCCTCTCAGCCTGCTACCTCTCAGCCTGCAGCCTCTCACCCTGCAGCCTCTCAGCCTGCAGCCTCTCAGCCTGCAGCCTCTCAGCCTGCAGCCTCTCAGCCTGCAGCCTCTCAGCCTGCAGCCTCTCAGCCTGCAGCCTCTCAGCCTGCTGCCTCTCAGACTGCATGGGCCTCCGTGCTCTGGGGGAATGCTAGTCTGCTAGGCCTCTATCAAGGCTGCTGCTGCTGCAGCGTAGCCTGGGAAGGTACACACACCGCACAGCCTGTTGGAATATCACACCAGCGTGTGGTGGATGGCTTTGTTTGGCTATGACCTCAGAACGGGCAGAGTTTTGGACACGGAGTCGGAAGTCATTTGATGGCTCCTCATAGGCCACGGGCTAATGATGTGTAATTTCCGCCAAAGGACAGTTTAATATCGCTCTGAAATGCACCAAATGTCCAAGATATCTAATAAAACCAGCCAATGTCAACGTCATTAGCAGAAGCATGGGGGGGGGGGAAAGGGACCCTAGTAGGTACCCTGGCGTCTGGCGTCTGTCAGCGACTCCTTCGAACCCCGGGACCTGTGATTTAGCACAGCGAGCCTCCCTTTGATGCTGCAAGGTCATTCCTGGAAACCCAGTCTTCCCCTGCAGTCCTGCTCTGCCTCGCTGCAGAGTGAACTGCTGCCTCAACCCAGCTCCATGTTAAACAAGGGTTCCAGTCCAACAGGAACCGAGGCAGTTCTGGCCTCTTGTGTGCACACGGCAGGGTTGACTCCGGTTTCAGGCCCTCCTGTTCCTCAAGTCAAGTCAATTTTATTTGCATAGCCCTTAGTCTCAAATGGCTTTACAGGCCATATGATTATGACACCCCCCTAGCCCTATTGCGCCCCCCTAATGGCAAGAAACGACTCCCTTAAGTAACAAGGAAGAAATCTGGAGAAGGAACGCAGAGTGGGGGATCCATCCTTCCAAGGACGCTTCCTCTTCCCAGCGATCAATGGTTTTTGACCCCTGGCTCCCCCCCCCTGTCTCCTCAGATTCCTCACCTATTGCCCCTGCAAGCGGGTGCTGTCGGACGAGGGCCTGAAGCACGAGTACTTCCGGGAGACGCCGCAGCCCATCGAGCCGTCCATGTTCCCCACCTGGCCGGCCAAGAGCGAGCAGCAGCGTGTCAAGCGAGGCAGCAGCCCCCGGCCCCCGAGGAGGCCTGGGCTACAGCCAGCTGGTAGACCACCGCCCATCACAAGCATCACCATCCCTATCGCCCCGCCCACTACTGCCCAACACCACCATGAGCCACCACACACACCACACCCATTACCACCGGGTCTGTCTCTCTCTCCCCGAGTCTCACTCTTCTCGAGCTTGATGTCTGTCTGTCTGTCTGTTTGAGCTGTCTGTCTGAGCTTGTCTGTCTGAGCTGTCTGACAGATTCTGTCTGTGGTTCCCCAGGGGGACGACGACCTGAAGGACACCGGCTTCCACCTGACAACCAGCAACCAGGGGGCCTCGGCCGTGGGCCCCGGGTTCAGCCTCAAGTTCTGAACTCAGAGACAATAACAATATTGCTGCCCAGAGAGACTTGGAAAACATGGGACGGAGCGTGGGATGGAGCGTGGTCCATCCCGTCCGCAGAAGGTCCCTGGGTGTTCTCCTTCATCGCCCGACGTATTTTTTTAAAGAACTGTAGCTGTTGTCGTTTCACTTTTGCAGGAAGGTGAGTCCTTATAGGCAGGCGAGGGTCTGGACTCCTCCCAGTCCTTCTGTCTCCTGTATTCGGCGCCACCGTGACTTTAATGTACTTTTTGTTTTTTCTTTGTGTTTTTTTTACTCCCGTATTGATAAGGGGACCGGGTTTTAGAAGGTTGGAATTTCCTGACTGCCGGAGCTACTGTATAAAGATGTATCATCAAGTGAGTTTTTCCACCCCGACATAATTGTAAGAATATTTAGTTTCTGGCTGCCGGCCACCAAGCCGGCAGGAGGGGTGGGGGTGGGGGACACTCTTTTTGCAAGTAATAAAGTTTGACTTTTTTTGGGCTTCTGTTTTCTTTAAAATGTTTCTTTGAAATCTGTGCTTTGCAAGTCTAGACTTTAGATATTCATCTCGAGTCTGATTTGTGAGGAATCCTCAAATCGTTTTGTGTCGATGAGTATCTAGAGTCTGATATCCAGACGAGCCCGTCTCCGGGTGAATGGGGGCGTATTTGTTCCGACCAATCGTGACGCCACGGCTAAACCCCAGGCCTGGAGGAACTGAACCCCAGGCCTGGAGGAACTGAACCCCACACAGTCGAGCTCTAAAGGCAACGGCAACCTTGCAGCCGGCCGGTCGCCTTTCAGGGGTGATGTCATTCTTAATGCTATACACTGGGTTGCCAGGGGAGACCAGATGAGTCGGGGGTTTCCATTGGTTGCCAGGTGTCTCCATGTTATGCGTCACCGTGGTCTGTTTATTTACTTTGCGTAGATGGAAAATCACTGCACAGGGACGATAATGATAAGAAGGACCAGTGTCCGCATGATGACGCCGCTCTGCCTTGCATTGTTACTGTTTCTGACACAAAGGAATAATGCATTTGCATTCATTAAGAACCCCGGACCCCCACCACCTACTCCCTGTCAAGGCCGTTCAGTACAGTAGAGTTATTGCACCTGATGCGTTGAGAGGGCATGGAAACGGGCTGGTTCTGTGGTTCCGCTGCGCTGGTGTGTGGAAGCCAAGGCTTGGCTGCGTCTCTGCGGTCCGTACGGTCGTCACGTGAGAGGGCCGGCCGACGTCTGCAGGCCCCCAGGGACCCCGCAAAATGCTGCACGTTTTTAGTCGTTAATAACGTGCATCCAACGTTGCTTCATTGACCGGTTTGTAACCTGAATAAGAAATACTGCACCTTTTTTGTTTCGGCAGTCCGGTGTATCAGTAAATGCCAAAAAGACACAAATATCCCTTCAAGTTTTATTTTTGGATGTGAAGATGAATTTAAACAAAACCATTTGTCGTAAGAAGAGAGGATCTGAACGGGACTGGAATGCTCGCGCCTGGCGGGACGTTTGCGCTCGTCCTCAGAGACAAACGGTTACGTTACATACAGACGCATCACATGAAACAAGCTAAACTTAATACATACACGTGTTATGGCTTGAGTGCAGCAGTTCATCGGGACTTATTTAATCACGCGGAGATTGCATTCGGTACAAATTACCTTTAGTAAACACCGTGTTTGGCCAGGGGTGGTGGGTTGGGGGGGGGGCGTAGAACCTGTGTACTGTAGCGGTGTGTAGAACCCATGTATTTCTGCAGCGTTGTGTAGAACCCATGTATTTCTGCAGCGTTGTGTAGAACCCATGTATTTCTGCAGCGTTGTGTAGAACCCATGTATTTCTGCAGCGTTGTGTAGAACCCGTGTACTTCTGCAGCGCCGTGTAGAAGCTGTGTACTACTGCAGCGTTGTGTCGAACCCATGTACTTCTGCATTGTCGTGTAGAACCTGTGTACTGCATAAAGCGGTGTGTAGAACCTGTGTACTATACACAGCAGTGTGTACAACCTGTGTACTACACACAGCATTGTGTATATAACCTGTGTACTGCATCCAGAACCTGTGTACTGCATACAAATCGCTGTACAGAACTCTAGGTCGCCGCTTCAGTGTCCACCAACGTACCACCGGGCAGAGGAGGAAGTGGAATGTAAAAGATTAGAAATTGTAAAATGGAGGCATTGTCCTCCCGCTGGGCGATGGCAGCCAGTCCTTCACACTAAGCCTGCAGTGCGTGTCGCCTTCTCTGGCGTGGCGCGCGTGTGCGTGTTCAGAAGCGCACCCGCACCCTCCAGGAGTAGGTGGTGAGGACCTTGTGCTTCTTGCGCACCACGCAGGTGTACGTGCCCTCGTTGATGGCGTTGGCCGTGATGCTGAGGCAGTCGGCCGTCAGCTGGATGTAGCCCGGCTGCGACGCCGCCAGCAGCTCTCCGTCTTTGTACCAGCTTTGTACCGGCCCCGCATGCAAAGGAACAGAAACTCGAGGATTAAAGGGGCCACGACAAAGTGACCTCTAGATACATGCCGACTAGACCATCAGGAACACCAGGCTACGCAGAGGACTGTGCACCAACTGGTAAACTGATCTCGTCGTCATACATCCGACGGGACACTCCCACTTGTGATGTCATCATTTTGTCACACGGCCATTTTGAAACGGCGCGCAATGGCGAATCACGCTCACGTTAGCGGTATAATAGAGCCCCTTTAACATGCAACGTACACAGATACACGCTTGGTGCAAGGATGTAGAAACCTGAACACTCACGATACTTTGCCTTTCTTCGATGCGATTTTCTTCCCACATCTAAACGTCAGCTGCTTGCCCTCGGCAACCAGCTTGAGTTTGGTGCGTGGGGGGGTGGGGGTGGACGCCACCGTGGGGAGCGGGAACTCTGAGGAGGAGGAGGAAGGGTCATTATCCTGCCACGTGGGTGGGGGCAGATGTCTGTTTTACTTCATTTTACCTTCTAGAGAAGCTTTCAAAAGTGAAAGAAAAGTATTTGGCAAACATTGAGTGGCATTCGATTTACAGATTTAAAAAATACATATATCTGTCAGATATAAATATGTATACTGTATATATGTGTTTTATATGGTAATGTTCTACATACAACAGATTTAGTTATATCACCAATCTGCAGACTTGCGGTAGAAGTACATCTGTTAACTGCATCAACTAATTGCCCAACAAGACAACATAAAATTAGTTTATCCATTCCCATGACATAATGAACAGAACACTCACTAAGCCATTGAAACAACGTCTATAAACTCCAGACGCAGCCTCTCTTGGCATGACGTCTACAATTGGATAATTGCTACTCGGTCGTTGTCCAGAGATCTTGTGGTACATTAAAAGTCTGAGAATGTTAATAAGTAAAATCACTGGCTGTCCGTCGTCTTCCAGACGGCCACAGTGACTATTATCTTTACCACGCTTGGCAGAACACATCGATAAGGCCGGCCGTCACGTCGATAAGACGGCCCAAACTCTCCTTGAAACACAAAAAAGCTCTGGATAAATTCTGCAAAAAATCCAAATTGACCTTGTGTGTCTCTAACCCTCAAGCCACAGTCTGAAATTCCAGCGGCTTGGAGTCACTCAGGAATTTTCCACAGTCTCCCAATCAACAATGGGGAACAGATTACTGCGCGCCAGGGTTTGTATCCTCTTGCCTGTCTGCACGCTGTCCCTCGATACGGACCGGAGGAACCGAGAAGGAACCATAACACTGCCATGGACGGAGGGGAGGGGGGGGGGGGGGCGGTGTGGTCCTGCTGCTGCTGCTGCCTCTGCAACGTGTGCAGGATCCTGCTTAATGACAACCCCAGAATCAACCTGAGAAATCTGGCCAAGCTAATCCTGCTAACCCATCCAGGTGTCCCCCCCGTGTCCCGTCTAGATAGATCCTCCCTCCCGGCCTTCCTCTGGATTACGTTATTCCTGTTGCATATTTCTCAAACAGTTAAGCGGCTAATCTCTCTGCTCACAGCTCCTGGCTCGGGGCCCTGCTCCTCTCCAGAGCCGAGTGCTGGGGGGGGGGGTGGTGGTGGTTGTGGTGGTGGTGGGGAGGGGAGGTCTGTCTGTCTGTCTGCCTGCCTGCTGGCTCCAGCACCGACACCGTGGCTCTGCAAGACTTAGACTGAGAATGAGAGCGAGAGAGGAGACGCTCGCTCTCCCCTCCAGGCCTGCGTGCTGCTCTGCTCTGCTCTGGCCTCTACGTCTTACCGTAGCAGAAATCACAGCTGGAGGGGCAGTGCTTCTGCATGAGCCTGCGCTTGCTGTCGCAGTAGCCCTTCCGCGCCCACGCCGGGCAGATGAACAGACGGTCCAAGCATCCTGGAGGATGAGGAGGAGGAGGAGGAGCGCGAGGAGAAGGAGGAGGAAAAACATCACAAGAGTCAAGTCAAGGCAGTAACTTGAGTTTGCGGCTCTGGAGTTTGGCACGGCGGCAATGTGCTTCGGCTTCCAGCAGGAACACACACACACACACACGCACACACAGGCACACACACACACAGGCACTCACACACACACACACAGGCACACACACACGAGTCATGGTGACTCACGGGTACAGTGTACACACCGTGTTTATTAAGGCCACGTTGGCGTTTACTAGCTGCTGCTTCTGAATACGGCTCCCAGCTGGCTGAGACACACATAGAGCCAGTCTAGACTTTATCCAGCGGTGGAGTGTTGGACAAGTATTCTTATTAATACTTGATGCTCATTAATACTTGATGTACAATCATGAAAGTTGACAAAGAATGGATGGATAATAGATTTCTGCCAAACACACTCCCAAAAGGCGAGCATGCATGTTTAAATAGGTAAATGGATTGCATGTTATATTGCTTTTTATCCAAAGCTTTACAGTATGCCTCACATTCACCCATTCATACACCGACGGTGGTGACCAACCATGCAAACAACCAACACGTCGGGAGCAGGTAGGGTTAGGTGGTGTCTTGCTCAGAGCGAGCCGGGGATCAAAACAGCAACATTCCAGTTGCCAGACAACCGCTCTACCTCCTGAGCTACTTCTGCCCGATGTATGTGGCGGCCAATCAGGTGGTGGCGTACCGTAGAGCCGGTGCAGACCCCACACCTCGTCCTGCGTGATCAGCTTGCGGCCGGTCAGCGTGGCGTTCAGGTGCATGATGGCATTGGGGTTCAGGGAGTGCATGAGGCCCAGGACGTGGCCGATCTCGTGCACCGCCACGTGGACCAGGTCCGTCAGCCAGACCCCTGCGGTGGCGAGAGGGTGCATTAAATACAGACGTAGCACTTATCATGGCATCTGGTGCATCTTCAGGAGTCAACGCAACACAAGTCCCAGGGACCTTTCTTCCAGCTGTAGCGCATGTCTCCCAGGATCCAGTACTCGTGGTCGTCAAAGTGGATCTCGCCGGTTGGGGGGAAGAACGCGTGGGCCAGCTCGCCGGTGATGCCGTCGAAGCAGTGGTGCAGGTAGGACTGCAGGCAGTCGGTGTGGTTGACCGGGTAGAACCCTGCCGTGAGGACAGAGATGGTTTTGCCCAGCAGATTAGAACCCTGTTGGAACCCTGCCGTCAGGACCGAGGTGGTATAGCCCAGCAGATTAGAACCCTGTTGGAACCCTGCCGTGAGGACAGAGGTGGTATAGCCCAGCAGATTAGAACCCTGTCGTGAGGAGAGAGGTGGTATAGCCCAGCAGATTAGAACCCTGTCTGCCGTGAGGAGAGAGGTGGTATAGCCCAGCAGATTAGAACCCTGCCATGAGGATACAAATGGTATAGCCCAGCAGAACACTGGTAGAATCCTGCCGTGTGGCCTGCCTATCCCGCTGTGTGAGGGGTGTGCAGGCCTACCTATCCCGCTGTGTGAGGGGTGTGCAGGCCTACCTATCGCTCTCTCACCCTGCAGCCTCTCACCCTGCTGCCTCTCACCCTGCAGCCTCTCACCCTGCAGCCTCTCAGCCTGCAGCCTCTCAGCCTCTCAGCCTGCAACCTCTCAGCCTGCAACCTCTCAGCCTGCAACCTCTCACCCTGCTACCTCTCACCCTGCAGCCTCTCACCCTGCTACCTCTCACCCTGCAGCCTCTCACCCTGTTATCTTTCAGCCTGCAGCCGCTCAGCCTGCAGCCTCTCAGCCTGCTGCCTCTCAGCCTGCAGCCTCTCACCCTGCAGCCTCTCACCCTGTTATCTCTCAGCCTGCAGCCTCTCACCCTGTTATCTCTCAGCCTGCAGCCTCTCACCCTGTTATCTCTCAGCCTGCAGCCGCTCAGCCTGCAGCCTCTCAGCCTGCAGCCTCTCAGCCTGCAGCCTCTCAGCCTGCAGCCTCTCAGCCTGCAGCCTCTCAGCCTGCAGCCTCTCAGCCTGCAGCCTCTCAGCCTGCAACCTCTCAGCCTGCAGCCTCTCAGCCTCTCAGCCTGCTACCTCTCAGCCTGCAGCCTCTCACCCTGCTGCCTCTCAGCCTCTCATCCTGCTGCCTCTCAGCCTGCAGCCTCTCATCCTGCTGCCTCTCAGCCTGCAGCCTCTCAGCCTGCAGCCTCTCAGCCTGCTGCCTCTCAGACTGCATGGGCCTCCGTGCTCTGGGGGAATGCTAGTCTGCTAGGCCTCTATCAAGGCTGCTGCTGCTGCAGCGTAGCCTGGGAAGGTACACACACCGCACAGCCTGTTGGAATATCACACCAGCGTGTGGTGGACGGCTTGTTTGGCTATGACCTCAGAACGGGCAGAGTTTGGACACGGAGTCGGAAGTCATTTGATGGCTCCTCATAGGCCACGGGCTAATGATGTGTAATTTCCGCCAAAGGACAGTTTAATATCGCTCTGAAATGCACCAAAATGTCCAAGATATCTAATAAAACCAGCCAATGTCAACGTCATTAGCAGAGCATGGGGGGGGGGGAAGGGACCCTAGTAGGTACCCTGGCGTCTGGCGTCTGTCAGCGACTCCTTCGAACCCCGGGACCTGTGATTTAGCACAGCGAGCCTCCCTTTGATGCTGCAAGGTACATTCCTGGAAACCCAGTCTTCTCCTGCAGTCCTGCTCTGCCTCGCTGCAGAGTGAACTGCTGCCTCAACCCAGCTCCATGTTAAACAAGGGTTCCAGTCCAACAGGAACCGAGGCAGTTCTGGCCTCTTGTGTGCACACGGCAGGGTTGACTCCGGTTTCAGGCCCTCCTGTTCCTCAAGTCAAGTCAATTTTATTTGTATAGCCCTTACAGTCTCAAATGGCTTTACAGGCCATATGATTATGACACCCCCCTAGCCCTATTGCGCCCCCCTAATGGCAAGAAACGACTCCCTTAAGTAACAAGGAAGAAATCTGGAGAAGGAACGCAGAGTGGGGGATCCATCCTTCCAAGGACGCTTCCTCTTCCCAGCGATCAATGGTTTTTGACCCCTGGCTCCCCCCCCCTGTCTCCTCAGATTCCTCACCTATTGCCCCTGCAAGCGGGTGCTGTCGGACGAGGGCCTGAAGCACGAGTACTTCCGGGAGACGCCGCAGCCCATCGAGCCGTCCATGTTCCCCACCTGGCCGGCCAAGAGCGAGCAGCAGCGTGTCAAGCGAGGCAGCAGCCCCCGGCCCCCCGAGGGAGGCCTGGGCTACAGCCAGCTGGTAAGACCACCGCCCATCACAAGCATCACCATCCCTATCGCCCCGCCCACTACTGCCCAACACCACCATGAGCACCACACACACCACACCCATTACCACCGGTCTGTCTCTCTCTCCCCGTGTCTCACTCTTCTCTCTGTCTGTCTGTGTCTGTCTGTCTGAGCTGTCTGTCTGTGCTTGACTGTCTGTATGTTTGAGCTGTCTGTCTGAGCTGACTGTCTGTCTGTCTGAGCTGTCTGTCTGAGCTTGATTGTCTGTCTGTCTGTCTGTCTGTCTGTCTGTCTGTCTGTCTGTCTGTCTGAGCTGTCTGTCTGAGCTGTCTGTCTGAGCTGTCTTGACAGATTCTGTCTGTGGTTCCCCAGGGGGACGACGACCTGAAGGACACCGGCTTCCACCTGACAACCAGCAACCAGGGGGCCTCGGCCGTGGGCCCCGGGTTCAGCCTCAAGTTCTGAACTCAGAGACAATAACAATATTGCTGCCCAGATGGACTTGGAAAACATGGGACGGAGCGTGGGATGGGAGCGTGGTCCTTCCCGTCCCAGAAGGTCCCTGGGTGTTCTCCTTCATCGCCCGACGTATTTTTTTAAAGAACTGTAGCTGTTGTCGTTCACTTTTGCAGGAAGGTGAGTCCTTATAGGCAGGCGAGGGTCTGACTCCTCCCAGTCCTTCTGTCTCCTGTATTTCGGCGCCACCGTGACTTTAATGTACTTTTTGTTTTTTCTTTGTGTTTTTTTTTACTCCGTATGAATAAGGGGACCGGGTTTTAGAAGGTTGGAATTTCCTGACTGCCGGAGCTACTGTATAAAGATGTATCATCAAGTGAGTTTTTCCACCCCGACATAATTGTAAGAATATTTAGTTTCTGGCTGCTGGCCACCAAGCCGGCAGGAGGGGTGGGGGTGGGGGACACTCTTTTTGCAAGTAATAAAGTTAGACTTTTTTTGGGCTTCTGTTTTCTTTAAAATGTTTCTTTGAAATCTGTGCTTTGCAAGTCTAGACTTTAGATATTCATCTAGAGTCTGATTTGTGAGGAATCTTCAAATCGTTTTGTGTCGATGAGTATCTAGAGTCTGATATCCAGATGAGCCCGGCTCCGGGTGAATGGGGGCGTAGCACCCTCTTCCTCGCTTCATATTTGTTCCGACCAATCGTGACGCCACGGCTAAACCCCAGGCCTGGAGGAACTGAACCCCACACAGTCGAGCTCTAAAGGCAACGGCAACCTTGCAGCCTGCCGGTCGCCTTTCAGGGGTGATGTCATTCTTAATGCTATACACTGGGTTGCCAGGGGAGACCAGATGAGTCGGGGGTTTCCATTGGTTGCCAGGTGTCTCCATGTTATGCGTCACCGTGGTCTGTTTATTTACTTTGCGTAGATGGAAAATCACTGCACAGGGACGATAATGATAAGAAGGACCAGTGTCCGCATGATGACGCCGCTCTGCCTTGCATTGTTACTGTTTCCGACACAAAGGAATAATGCATTTGCATTCATTAAGAACCCCGGACCCCCACCACCTACTCCCTGTCAAAGCCCGTTCAGTACAGTAGAGTTATTGCACCTGATGCGTTGAGAGGGCACGGAAACAGGGGGGCTGGTTCTGTGGTTCCGCTGCGCTGGTGTGTGGAAGCCAAGGCTTGGCTGCGTCTCTGCGGTCCGTACGGTCGTCACGTGAGGGGGCCGGCCGACGTCTGCAGGCCCCCAGGGACCCCCCACGTTTTTAGTCGTTAATAACGTGCATCCAACGGCGCTTCATTGACCGGTTTGTAACCTGAATAAGAAATACTGCACCTTTTTTGTTTAGGCAGTCCAGTGTATCAGTAAATGCCAAAAAGACACAAATATCCCTTCAAGTTTTATTTTTGGATGTGAAGATGAATTTAAACAAACCATTTGTCGTAAGAAGAGAGGATCTGAACGGGACTGGAACCTGTGTACTGTAGCGGTGTGTAGAACCCATGTATTTCTGCAGCGTTGTGTAGAACTCGTGTACTTCTGCAGCGTTGTGTAGAACCCATGTATTTCTGCAGCGTTGTGTAGAACCCGTGTACTTCTGCAGCGTTGTGTAGAACCCATGTATTTCTGCAGCGTTGTGTAGAACCCGTGTACTTCTGCAGCGCTGTGTACTACTGCAGCGTTGTCGAACCCATGTACTTCTGCATTGTCGTGTAGAACCTGTGTACTATACACAGTAGTGTGTACAACCTCTGTACTACACACAGCATTGTGTATATAACCTGTGTACTGCATCCAGAACCTGTGTACTGCATACAATCGCTGTACAGAACTCTAGGTCGCCGCTTCAGTGTCCACCAACGTACTGCCGGGCAGAGGAGGACGTGGAATGTAAAAGATTAGAAATTGTAAAATGGAGGCATTGTCCTCCCGCTGGGCGATGGCAGCCAGTCCTTCACACTAAGCCTGCAGTGCGTGTCGCCTTCTCTGGCGTGTCGGCGCGGTGGCGCGTGCGTGTGCGTGTTCAGAAGCGCACCCGCACCCTCCAGGAGTAGGTGGTGAGGACCTTGTGCTTCTTGCGCACCACGCAGGTGTACGTGCCCTCGTTGATGGCGTTGGCCGTGATGCTGAGGCAGTCGGCCGTCAGCTGGATGTAGCCCGGCTGCGACGCCGCCAGCAGCTCTCCGTCTTTGTACCAGCTTTGTACCGGCCCCGCATGCAAAGGAACAGAAACTCGAGGATTAAAGGGGCCACGACAAAGTGACGTGATCACGTGGGAGTCCACCTCTAGATACATGCCGACTAGACCATCGGGAACACCAGGCTACGCAGTGGACTGTGCACCAACTGGTAAACTGATCTCGTCGTCATACATCCGACGGGACAACTCCCACTTGTGATGTCATCATTTTGTCACACGGCCATTTTGAAACGGCGCGCAATGGCGAATCACGCTCACTGCTCAGCTTGGTATAATAGAGCCCCTTTAACATGCAACGTACACAGATACACGCTTGGTGCAAGGGATGTAGAAACCTGAACACTCACGATACTTTGCCTTTCTTTCGATGCGATTTTCTTCCCACATTCTAAACGTCAGCTGCTTGCCCTCGGCAACCAGCTGAGTTTGGTGCGTGGGGGGGTGGGGGTGGACGCCACCGTGGGGAGCGGGAACTCTGAGGAGGAGGATGAGGAGGAAGAGGAGAGGAGGAGGAAGGGTCATTATCCTGGCCACGTGGGTGGGGGCGGATGTCCTGTTTTACTTCACATTTTACCTTCTAGAGAGCTTTTCAAAAAGTGAAAGAAAGTATTTGGCAAACATTGAAGTGGCATTCGATTTACAGATTTAAAAAATACATATATGTCAGATATAAATACGTATACCAGTATATACTGTATGTGTTTTATATGGTAATGTTCTACATACAACAGATTTAGTTATAGCACCAATCTGCAGACTTGCGGTAGAAGTACATCTGTTAACTGCATCAACTAATTGCCCCAACAAGACAACATAAAATTAGTTTATCCATTCCATGACATAATGAACAGAACACTCACTAAGCCATTGAAACATGGACTTTGAAAACGTCTATAAACTCCAGACGCAGCCTCTCTTGGCATGACGTCTACAATTGGATAATTGCTACTCGGTCGTTGTCCAGAGATCTTGTGGTACATTAAAAGTCTGGAGAATGTTAATAAGTAAAATCACTGGCTGTCCGTCGTCTTCCAGACGGCCAGCAGTGACTATTATTTTACCACGCTTGGCAGAACACACTCGATAAGGCCGCCGTCACGTCGATAAGAACGGCCCAAACTCCCTTAAACACAAAAAGCTCTGGATAAATTCTGCAAAAAATCAAATGACCTTGTGTGTCTCTAACCCTCAAGCCACAGTCTGAAATTCCAGCGGCTTGGAGTCACTCAGGAATTTTCCACAGTCTCCCAATCAACAATGGGGAACAGATTACTGCGCGCCAGGGTTTTGTATCCTCTTGCCTGTCTGCCGCTGTCCCCTCGATACGGACCGGAGGAACCGAGAAGGAACCATAACACTGCCATGGACTGAGGGAGGGGAGGGGGGGGTGGTCCTGCTGCTGGCGGCCTCTGCAACGTTGTGCGGAATCCTGCTTAATGACAACCCAGAATCAACCTGAGAAATCTGGCCAAGCTAATCCTGCTAACCCATCCAGGTGTCCCCCCCGTGTCCCGTCTAGATAGATCCTCCCTCCCGGCCTTCCTCTGGATTACGTTATTCCTGTTGCATATTTCTCAAACAGTTAAGCGGCTAATCTCTCTGCTCAACTGCTCCTGGCCCGGGGCCCTGCTCCTCTCCAGAGCCGAGTGCTGGGGGGTGGTGGTGGTGGTGGAGGGGGAGGGGAGGTCTGTCTGTCTGTCTGCCTGCCTGCTGGCTCCAGCACCGACACCGTGGCTCTGCAAGACTTAGACTGAGAATGAGAGCGAGAGAGGAGACGCTCGCTCTCCCCTCCAGGCCTGCGTGCTGCTCTGCTCTGCTCTGGCCTCTACGTCTTACCGTAGCAGAAATCACAGCTGGAGGGGCAGTGCTTCTGCATGAGCCTGCGCTTGCTGTCGCAGTAGCCCTCCGGGATAGGTAGGCCTGCACACCCCTCACACAGCGGGATAGGTAGGCCTGCACACCTCTCACACAGCGGGATAGGCAGGCCAACACGGCAGGATTCTACCGGTGTTCTGCTGGGCTATACCATTTGTATCCTCATGGCAGGGTTCTAATCTGCTGGGCTATACCACCTC
>PIJE02001398.1:32500-82500 GCA_002895965.2 Coryphaenoides rupestris
CACATTTATCTAAAAAGAATAAATCATTCAAACCAAAATGTTGATCTTCACTGTGTTTCTAAACAAATGAAACTATGTGTATGTGTGACAAATAAAGTTTCTTGAATCTTGAATCTTGGATCTTGAGTCATGCTGCAGGCCTACTTGTAGGAGAGCTTGAACTGCTCCCACTTGAGCTGCTCGGGGGTCAGGGTGTAGCGCTTGTTTCTGGAGAGGAGCAGCACGCGGGGGCGGGTGTCCCTGCGGATCCCGATGAGCAGCACGCCACCGCTGTACACTTCTTCCTTGGACAAAGAGAAGCGCTTGTTTAACCACCTTTTATTGTCGCCGTGGGTGGAGCTTTGGGTGGACGGACGGCAAGCGGCCCGCAACCGCACCGGTTTCATCGGACAACCGTGAAGGATGTCCAACAACAAACCGTCCCAGCTGCTGCGGTCAGGCAAGCGCCTCCGCAGTCACGCTGCAGGAACAGAGAGACTCAGATGGAGTTTCTTTCCACAGACCATCAGGACTGTGAACTCTGACCTCACTAGCCCACTAGCACACACTCACACACACCCAGATAGTTAGTACACAGTACATGCACCCACATAGTTCTTAATACTACATTTGTTATATTGCCTTGTTGATATGCCGACTTGTTTACATGCCTTGCTGTTTATTTTGCTTATTTGGTTATATTTCTCATTCCTAAAAGAAAGGGGGGAAAAAGCTGTTCTTTTTGCTGTAAAGACTGTGAATAGTAGTAGTAGTCGTGAATATTCTGATTCTGATCCCTCCAATTTGTGATATTTGTGATATTTGCATTGTTCTGTTACATGTTCCGCTGGGCATCGCCACTTTTTCATTTCACTGCACATCCTGCATGTATGTGTGACAAATAACCTTCTTGAATCTTGAATCTTGAATCTTGAAAGACTCTTATATCCTAAATCTGTAGGCAAAGTGTGCAAGAGCACATAAAACATCTTTGCTCCTATTTGACAGGGTGATTCCGTTGGATTCATCAATCAAATGTATTCCTCAACGTGAGGACGGTGCATGAGTTATGCAGCCGGGCATATAATACATTTAAAGAGATGTAACTATTGCTATTTCATAAGCTCGTCATCTGCAAACATTCAGCCTATATTACCTCTGCACTTCCATGCGAGGGCATTCCGTCTGGTGGAAACTAGGAAGCCTAGACGGCAGTAAAAGTGCATTCCACACTTTTAAGTATGATACTTTTCACAGATAGGTTATGTCTGATGCCCCCTCGTGAAGCAGCGTTTGTGGCTCAAAGTGAGCAGCTGGCTTCTATTCTGGCTTTATAACTACAACTCCCTGGCACGTCAGGCACTGTCGTAAATACACCTGGTCTGTGCAGCTCGTAACGACCATTTGTTCTGTTTAAGCTGATATATTTCATCAAATACACTTCCTCATATAATAAAGCACAGTGCATTTGCATTTTCTCTCCAAGTTTCGACTTGGAGATTTTTTTTGAAGGGGGTTCATCGAGTTTTTCCTGAAAAGACGGTCCTGTTTACATTTGATGCTGGCGCTCGCAGGCTGAGTAGAGACCGCCAACTTGTCCTGATGCTGTCTGCTGAAGATAAACACAGGACTCTAGTGCTCGGGCTAATACGTCTGGAGCTCCTGAAGATAAACACAGGTTTTTGGGGCTATAGGGCTGACAATTTGGATGTCTTTAAGATAAACACAGGTTGTAAGGACTAAAGCTAATACGTCTGGAGGTCTGGAAGATAAACCCAGGCTTCTAGGTCTCGGGCTAATACGTCTGGAGCTCCTGAAGATACACACAGGTTTTTGGGGGGCTATAGGGCTGACAATGTGGATGTCTTTAAGACTAACTCAGGTTTTAAGGGCTGAAGCTTATACCTCTGGAGGTCTGGAAGATTAACACAGACTTTGAGGGCTAGGGGCGAATACCTCTGGGATAGGGTTAGGGCTGGAGGTCTTAAACGGTAAAACACAGGTTTTAAAAGATAAACACAGATTTTAAAGAATAGGGCTTAACCCTCTGGAGGTCTTGAAGATAAACACAGGGGGGGGGGGGGGGGAGTTCTTTAACCTCTGCCTTAGAAATGTGCTTACGTACTTAACTCCAAAGAATCATGTGCAAATAATGTCAGTAGTTCTTGTGCTCTGCAAGCCATCACTGTGTGAGGGGTTGAGGGAGCCTCAGTGACAGACAAGCTGGAAGGAAATGGTGCTCACTAAACATCAGACATTCCCAAGGGTCCCGGGGGAGTCTAGTCGGATCCACTCAGGATCCAGAGAAGAGATCCAGAGAAGAAGTCTCAACCTTTTGTGCTTTTCATAGCTTGCTGGTTTTTCTTCAGCCCCTCTTCAAAGGGGCTTAAGAGTATGAATTATGAAGACATTTTAAAGAAAATGTAATTTAAAGACATGGCATGAAGCCCTGAAGCACGTAAAATAAAACGTGCATTAGTGAGTGAGTGATGGGATATCTCACACACACACACACACACACACACACACACAGGCACACACACACACACACACACACTTTTTTCCCCTGCATCTTCATGTATAATAACACATAATTGTTGCTCTAATGACACATAAAGGGTCATATCATACCTCTGACCTCCAGGCGGGGAACGCGGAGGTTTCTTGCGTCCCGGTGAGGATGACGCCGAGCAGCGCAGCGGCGGCGGCAGCGACCGTCCAGCCGAGGCTCTGGGGCCCCATGGCTTTGATATCATAAAATAAAATAAAAAATAAAATAAAAAATAAAAAAATCCCCTCAACAACACATGCGTGAAGGGCAGACCATGCATCTGTGGTGGATACTAACGCTCGTCATCCAGCCATTGCGCCCCACTGTGCGTGCGTCCACAGACGGTCCGGGATCCTGCAGACTCGGGGGTTGAGACTGAGGTCTGCAGCAGATCTGCTCTGGACTCCTGCTGCTTGTCCACCAGGGGCGGTTCTGTGGGGCTGGGGGGACCAACCGGGGGGACCCTGTAACACTGAGCTGGGACCCCCCCCCAATTAAGATAAGATGAGAGAGAACTTAATTGATCCCGAAGGAAATTCTTGTGCCAGGTTGCATAGCAATAGAATTCAACAATAGAGAAATAAACAGTTGAATAATACAAATAATATAACAGATTTACACATTTACAGTAAGTCTATGTCCTAGGAGAAGTATAAAAATATAGGTAAGATAAGATATTCAGTCAGCAAAAACAATTTGGCTATACTTGAGGTATTGAAGTATTGCACATGATATAAAGAATATTAAGAGTATTGCACATAATGATGAAAGGTAATGCAGCATGGTAATATTGCAAGGATATTATTGACAAGAAGTATTGCACATGACATTCACAATAATATTGCACATGATGATGATGAGAGGAGATGAGAGGTAGTATTGCAAGGTAATATTTAGAGATAACATGATTACGTTTTTATCATTATTAAGTGCAATAATGATAGTGTTTGGTCCCAGGAGGTTTCACGTTACTTCAGCACTTGGGGCCATTGGGGGGTCCAGTGGCGGCCCGAGACCAATTTAACTGGGGGGGTCCAGGCTGGGGGGTCCAGGATCAGGGGAGCAGGCTTAGGGGGGGGCCAGGCTCAGGGGGTCCAGGCTAGGGGGGTCCAGGCTTCGGGGGGGGGGGGGGGGGGGGGGGGGGTTCCAGGCTCAGGGGTCCAGGCTTAGGGGGTCCAGGCTTCGGGGGGGGCCGGCTGGCGTGGCCGGTTGTTTCGTCAGAGGGGCACATGATGAATGTCTGCTTTATTGTTGTCAAATTTCAGTTTCTATTTTCGTGGGCTTTGCTTTAAAATATTCTACATTTGTATTTTTTCTCCCCTTAATTGCTATTATATAAAAAAAATGATGCAAATGAACATTGAATAAATAATTCATATCCATTGGTACCCTCATGTTCTCATTAGAAGCATACTTTCATGATTTTAGGTGGCCTACTTTAATATCATTCTGTTATTATCTCTTATATTTTATTTTAAAGTGGGGGAAGTGTGGAAAATAAAATTGCATCAGAAGGTTTTGCATGGACATATTCATTCATATTAAATATAGTGCAAATATAGTGCATTGATGAAACACATCCTTAATTAAGAGTGTCATGAATAGAAATGATTCAAAGTGAGTGTGAACCTCAAACGTGACCTATTTTAATTAACATCACCGGCAGCCACACCGATGAACAATAAAGCGGTCATAAGGCGGAACGATTGTGTTGCAGCGACGGGTGTCCGCACGGCCCTCGTTGTGACGTTGCACCTCTGGGCGGGTCGCGCGTAAACAAAATGGCGGCCGCGGGGTCCTCCTACTGCTGCAGGGACGAGGCGCTCAGGCCGAGCGGTGACAACATAACCCACTAAACCCCGGGGCTCGGCTCCGCTCCGCTCACCGTCTCCACGTCGCGGCAACGATGCGCTAGCGTCGGGACCGGTGGACCTTCTTGGATGAGAAGCCAGACGAGGTATTGGAAGGTTTGTGTCTCTTCGCTGCTCGCCACCGAGTCGCTCTTAAGCGCTGATCCTTTAATCCACGGGGTGTCCAACATGCGGCCCGGGGACCCAGATGCGGCCCGCAAAGCTGAGCCAATACGGCCACCCGGGGGCAATTTCATAAAATGTAAAATGGATTCATTTGTTTCCTCACTTTAACCATAATCACACACAAAAAAATGTATTCTTATTCCTACAAGTAACTGCTGAACTGCATGGGTTGCAATGTGCATTTTCTGAGTTCAGGGAGATGGAAATAAGACTGTTTTGTTAAAGAGGAATATTGGCCGAAATCTCTGACTCTAGCCATGTGTATATTCCTCGTTTCACACGTTTAATTAAGCTAATGAGACATTTTGAACCTTGTGCACACAGTACATCTTCAATCATGTCCAATGTCACACCCGCTCAGTATCATTTGCTCTGTTTCCGGCCCTCGACCTCAAGCTGAGTTTGACTCCTCAGCTTTAATCTGAGCGGTTCCTTCGTTGCGGTTCCTTCGTTGTGGTGCGTTCGGAGGTCGGCGTTTCCGTCGTCTTCGAATGATGTCTCTGAGCTCTCGACGTCGGAAGTCGGAGCTGTCGATTACGTCACAGCCGAGTTGACAGAAGTGGGTGACCGTCTTCCACCTTTTACGAGTTAGAATTCCGATTTAACCTCCAACATAAAGTCGAAAATTCAGACTTCCGAGTACAACTGGAACGCACCATTTCGTTTGACCCCCAAACGATAAAGGCCACTTGACTTGAAATGTTGTTCAATAAATATTATTGTAATAATTGCAATACTTATGAATAATTAAATAGTTTTTGTATTGCCTGCAATTTCAATTTGCCATGTTAAATAGATTATATAATGGTATAGGTCATTAACCATTTATATTGATGGATGTTTCTGCAGGTGTCTGTGTGACCATTTCGTTAAGATTGTCGCATCTTTAAAGTACTTGCACACTTTACTCTCCCCGTCTATGTATCCATGATGATATATTGTGTGTGTGTGCGCACGTCCGTTTCAACGTTACCTTTATGTGTTGTTTCTCTAGAAACCGCAGTTGGCATCGCACCGTTACGGCTCCCCTGGACACGCCCCCTCCTCCGCCTGGAACACGATGGCGAAGGACCACCAGCCCGGCCGCGTCGACACGTTCGTGGTCGCCGGGTCCAACGGTGTGCACAATGTGCAGCAATGGCAAGGAGGGCTGAACGACATGATAGCGGACCACACCCAGCAGCAGCGGTCCAGAATGTCCCAGGTCACGTCGGACATGCGCACTAAGTGCGCCGCCTACGTGCTGGCGCTGCGGCCCTGGAGCTTCAGCGCCTCCCTGACGCCGGTGGCGCTGGGCAGCGCACTGGCCTACAAGCTGGAGGGCTCCGTGGACCTGCTGGTGCTGCTGGTGTGCGCGGTGGCCGTGCTGGTGGTGCACGGCGCCGGCAACCTGGTCAACACTTACTACGACTTCTCCAAGGGCATTGACCACAAGAAGAGCGACGACCGCACGCTGGTGGACGAGATCCTGGCGCCGCAGGACGTGGTGCTGTTCGGCGCCGTGCTCTACTCGGTTGGCTGCCTGTGCGCCACGCTGCTCTTCTTCCTGTCCACAATGAGGCTTGAGCACCTCGCGCTCATCTACTTCGGTGGACTTTCCAGCTCTTTTTTATACACCGGAGGTTGGTAATAATAAGATAAGATGAGATCAAACTTTATTCATCCTGAAGGAAATTCTTGTGCCAGAGGTTGAAACACAACGATAAAAACAATAGAATAATACATGTGAAGTGTATACGCCTAATAGAATAAATGATAAATGGCAAATAGATTGCATTTATATTGTGCTTTTATCTAAATTGCTTTACAGTTGCCTCACATTCACCCATTCATACACAAACGGCGGACACCTCGACACATAGCTAGGCGGAGCCCGGACATCGAACCAGCAACCTTCTGGTTGCCAGACAACCACTCTTGCCTCCTGAGCTACTGCCGCTCCTGTGTTCCAGAAAATAATAACACAAGAATAAAAACAATAAAATTCTAAATGTAAAGTGTATACACCTTATGGAATACATATTTCCATCCTCCTAAAAAACATAATCGAACCTTGGTGTCCCTTTTAGGTATCGGCCTGAAGTACGTGGCCCTGGGCGACGTGGTGATCCTCATCACGTTCGGCCCGCTGGCCGTGATGTTTGCGCACGCCGTGCAGGTGGGCTACCTGTCGGTGCTGCCGCTGGTCTACGCCGTGCCACTGGCGCTCAACACGGAGGCCATCCTGCACAGCAACAACACGCGCGACATGGACTCGGACCGTCGGGCGGGCATCGTCACGCTGGCCATCCTGCTGGGCCCCACGCTCTCCTACGTGCTCTACAACGTGCTGCTGTTCGTGCCCTACGTGGTTTCTTCTGCATCCTGGCCACGCACTACAGCATCAGCATGGCGCTGCCGCTGCTCACGTTGCCCATGGCCTTCCCGCTGGAGAAGCAGTTCCGCAGCCGCTGCTACGCGCGCATCCCGCAGAAGACGGCCAAGCTCAACCTGCTGATGGGCCTCTTCTACGTGTTCGGCATCATCCTTGCGCCGCCGGGCAGCCTGCCGCTATTGTGATGAATTTGCAATGAATTTCCTGTTTTTATATCAATGCGTTTTTTTGGTTTCCTTTTGCTTCATGTTTTCATAAAAGCTAGTTTTGTTTTTGTTTTTATTGTCTGTATTTTAAAATGCTTTTATTTGAGGTTGAGCGGGCTTTCGATTGGCTTTAATTTATTGTTTAATTTATACATGTTTAGGTGATTAAAACTACAGCGGCTACTATCTGTGTTTCTCTATTTTCAGTATTAAAGTGCACAGTTGTATGTGTTGACTAAAAGGCGATGTATGGATGCACCGCCTTGCAGATTGACTTTCTAATCAAGATACTGTTAGGTCCTTAAGACTCAAGAACACATAAGAAATTGTATTCCTTACATGGTGTGCAGTATGTATTTATTGTGGAGAGAACTAAAGGATGCTATTGATTATTTTTATTTTCCAAATGCCAGGATTCAGCTTCTGTCAAATAAATAATAGTACAACCAGTGTTGCCTGTCTTGTGTATTTTCTGTTTCCTCAGGGGAATGTGTTCCCCCTAGCATAAAGATGTCAACTTTATTGACAGCTCATGAGTGCATCCCAACTATCCCAGCTATTAAAATGCCAATTTAGCCTGGGTTTTTCCATTAAAATATCTATACTGACCAAAATTGATCTCCAATGTATATAGTTATTTTAATGTACTAGCCCAGGCTAAAAGGATTTTGACCTGATGAGCGTGCCTTGGAATGTATTTACCGTCTGATAGCCAGCACCATTCCTACCTGTCAACATAGACAGGAGAAGAAACCATGGGCTACTTTTCAACTATGATATTTTAATTCAACTCAAAACCTAATTTTAAAGTACATCAACTATCATCTTAGAAATAGCCAGATGTAATGTGCTCACTGTACCAGCAGGGTGCGCTATTGGGCAACAACAATACTGCTGCAACAGAAGAGCATGTATCTGGGTGAAGGAGGACTGGTGGTGGTTTGGTGAGGTCCATGATCAAAATTAAATCTTCAATTGCAATCAATTGCAAACTTGGATGAGCTAAATGGACACAACACAAAGTAAATACATTTTCTACATGTACAATCTGAGGCACTTGCACTTTACTATTTATATATTTATTATATTTTTTATTTTCTTTGTATTTTCTGCACCAAAATTATATACAGTATAATGTATATAGTATGTAACTATATATACTGTATATCATTTTGGTGCTCATAATTTTTAAGTTTTACTTGTAACAAGAGTATTCCTACAGCATTGTATTACTACTTTTATCTAATCTGAGTACTTCTTCCACCACCACCTCTCATGATGATGATGATGATGATGAAGACAATGAACACAGCAATATCATGTGCAATATTACCTTTCAACATCATGTGCATTTTTCTCAATATCATGTGCAATATTAACATTACTACCCAACATCATGTGCAATACTCTCAGTATCATGTGCAATATTCTCAATATCATGTACTATATTATTATTAATATCATGTTACCTCTAAATATTACCTCTCATCTCCTCTCATTATCATGTGCAATATTCTTAATGTCATGTGAAATACTTAAATATTACCCTGCAATATTACCATGCTAAATTACCTTTCATCATTATGTGCAATATTCTTCATTTTCTTTATATCATATCAATAATTCCTCTTACCATTATTATTATTACCCTTTTATTACACTTCAATTATTGCCAACTTATTTTGCTGACTGACTGAATATCTTATCTTACATATATTTTTATATTTCTCATATATTTGTATACTTCTCCTAGGACTTAGACTTACTGTAAATTTGTTAATCTGTTATATTATTTGTATTATTCTACTGTTTATTTCTCTATTGTTTATTTTATTGCTGTGGAACCTGGCACAAGAATTTCCTTCGTGATCAATAAAGTTCTATCTCATCTTATCTCATCTCATCTCATCTCATCTCATCTCATCTCATCTCATATTATCTTATCTCATCTTATCTTATCTCATCTTATATTATCTCATCTCATCTCACCTCATATTATCTCATCTTATCTTATCTCATCTTATATTATCTCATTTCATCTTATCTTATCTCATCTTATCTTATCTCATCTCATCTCATCTCATCTTATCTCATCTTATATTATCTCATCTCATCTCATCTTATATTATCTCATCTCATCTCATCTTATAGTATCTCATCTCATTTTATCTCATCTCATGACGACAAGCTCATCTCATCTCATCTCCTCTCCTCTCATCTCATCTCACGCCGTGACGTCACGTCAGCCAGACCCCCACGGTGACGTCACGCGTGGGCGTGTCGTCGGTCATGACGTCTGCGGTGCTGCTAGCTGCTAGCCGCCAGCGCTGTACACCACCGCGACACCGCTAACAAACTATATATATAAATACACATACATATACATACATATGCATATATATACATAATATACACAGAACAACAACAACAACAACAACAACACCACCACAGTATCAGTATCAGTGAGAGTGGCGGGGCTGTCAGACGTCAAAACGCGTCCGTCCAGTGCGGTAGGTGCTTGATTCATGGATATTTGTATATTTTTAAATGCACATTGCGCTTATTATTATCATTATTATTGTTATTATTATTATTGTTGTCATTATTTATTTGGACACATCGTATCTCGATCCCGCTCGTTGCCATCATGATGTGACATTTGTTGTTGTTGTTGTTGACATGTGATGCTGCTATACATTATAACGGTGTTATCAATTATAAATTAACATGCACACATTGTAGCCTCGTCACAAGACATTATTATTATTATTATTGTTATTATTATTAGGATATTTGGATGGCGGTATTTCTGTCGACGTCGTCTGCATCCATTGAAACATATTTCTGTGCATTGTGTGTGTGTGTGAGAGAAAGAGAGAGATAGAGAGAGATAGAGATAAAGAGAGAGAGAGTGTGTGTGTGTGTGTGTGTGTGTGAGAGAGAGAGAGAGAGAGAGATAGAGAGTGTGTGAGAGAGAGATCGAGATAGAGAGAGAGAGAGAGTGTGTGTGTGTGTGTGTGTGTGTGTGAGAGAGAGAGAGAGAGAGAGTGTGTGTCATAATTAATCATCATGATCATAATTAATAGGCCTGCATGTGTTTAAGACAAACGTGTCATCCAATGAAAAATCCAATCCCAGTGCAGATAGGATGGCAGTGTGTTATTATTCAAGAGGTGTCACAATATGTCACTGAGCCGTCTTAAGAAGAACTGCCTACAGAGTAATATCTTGGACCACCATGTTGTCAGCAGTGTCACAGATTCTCCAGGCTTGTTGGGCATTCTGAGACGTCATGTGTGTGTCATGGATCTGAACGCTGAGGCTTCACATGAAATGCATCTCGAACCAGGGACACTTTTGGGGTTTCTTTGTATGGCAAGACCTCCACCTCTTCTTCCTCCTCCTCTTCCTCCTCCTCCTCCTTCTCCTCCTCCTCCTCCTGTTCCCCAAATCAATGTCCCCTCCACCCCCATTAGCTCAAGGTTCAATTATCCGCATCTGCAACTGACAAACAAAGTATTTTTTGGAGTGTATTTTATTTATTGTTATTATTAAACCTTTATTGAACCAGGTTATGTCTAATTTGCTTTGAGAGAGAGACCCACCTGGCCAAGACAGCAGAACAACAACACAGACAGATTTAGGTTTCAGAGAAATGCACACAAATAGATCAGACGTTTAAAAGGCAGTTTTAGAATTGCACAGATATTGAATTTGTTATAGAGACCATATCCGATAACTCCCTGTTCCAAGTCTGTTTAGATTCAGCCAATCTTAAAGGACTTGGGACGGGGTATTCATCTGAATGATCGCTGTCATCTTTGGACATGGATACTGGAGCCGTGTCAATGTGTTTGATTATTAGCATGATGCGTCACAAGGCATGTGTTTCAATTTCACACAATCTGATCTGGTCCACTTTGCCAATCGAATAATTAAATACCTTCATGGTGATCATTGCGTTGGCGTCGAGGCAGTAATGCAGCAGCTATAGGTAAGTATAGATAGTGGCGTCTGGTACCCTGCCTAATAGCCGTGATTTATTTATAACTTTTATAGTTTTATGGGTCAGCTGCTTTTGACCTTATGATCTCACTTCCTCTTTGATATAATTGCAGTTATTAATGTCATATAGGCTATTAATATATTCATTAGTTGAAATATTGTACTGGTAATGTCTTGCTAAGGTGAGGTTTGTCAAATTATAAATGTATAGAATTCTCATAAGAAACCCATCACTTTATTGTAATTCAACCAATGGGATTGTATGGCTGTGGAGAGTAGAGTGAATGCTCCATCTCTTGGTTGCCTAGTCTAGACTGACAGGCTAGTCTTTGTTTAGCCGCTCAGAGAGCACATCAGCAGACTTCCTTACACAAGATGCGCTGTTTTCACACCGCTCGCACTATCTTTAATTTGGAGAGACAGAGAGAGAGAGAGAGAGAGAGAGAGAGAGAGAGAGAGAGAGAGAATGCAGTAAGTGTGTGTGTGTGTGTGTGTGTGAGAGAGAGAGAGAGAGGGAGAGAGAGAGAGAGAATGCAGTAATTGTGTAAGTGTGATAGACAGAGACAGAGAGAGAGTGCAGTAAGAATGAAAGCAGTAAGAATTAAATGGTTGTTTTGGCTGTATATACGGTGAACCATATTGTTAATGTCTCGCACAGCTTCGGCCAGATTGAGATACATTTTGCCTTCAATTTCACATAGACATCTCCAGGGCCCAGAGGATGCTGCCTACCAACCCACACACACACGGTATACATTGTATGATTTATAAATCTTTTCATTTGTAAATGATGTAAAACTTAATTTGTGACACGGCAGGACCCCCCCCCTCCCCCCCTCCTCTCTACATTTACATTTACATTAAGCATTTGGCAGACACTTTTATCCAGAGCGACTTACAATATGTACATGTGTTGAAGCAATGTATCGCTGGCGGTACATAAAGATTAGAATAGGACAGGTTTCAGGCATTCATAATTGCTAGGTTAATAGAACAAGTTTCAAGTGCTCATAATTCCTTGTTGACAGCAAGATAGCTAGGATAAGAGCAGAAGTACCACTATTTAAAGAGCATTTTAAGTGCCATACCAACATCCAAGAACCTGCAAGATGCTACACAATGCTAAGTACTATTATTAAGTGCCAAGACGTACAAACATGCAAGTGAGTGCTAGAATGTGATCCCAGACCGGGAATCAAACCCGGGCCCCGGCCGAACCCTAACCACGAGACGTGGCTTGATTAGCCCGTCTTGTCCCTCGCGGTGCTCTTGTCTCCCTGCGCCGGTAAACCAGTTAAACTGGAGCGTGTTCATTCATTCAGCCGCACTACGGCATCCGCACAGCACGTCCACGAAGGTATGGCGGCTGGAACATTTTTGTGATGTTCTTAAGACGAGGTAATTATCAGTAAGTGGGACAGAGTGCCGCGCTCCTGCAACAGTGAGTGATGCATCTACAGCCTGCAGAAAGCGCCCGGACTGACGGGACTACGGCGAAACTTGCAGCTAGATCTTAAAGTTGGCTGTGCAGCCTTGTGCCTGTTTGAGGTGACGGAGGTTTTCTGGAACACAGAACGTTTCCCTCTCCACTGTTCTGTGGAGAGGGAAACGTTAAATGGAAATAATGTGGTTTAACTTAAAAGTAAAAGACGTGGCTCAGAAGTGCCTCAATATTGACAGAGAAAATGGTGTTTGTCTTGGCCTGGAACAGTGTTTACCTTTCCTCCACGTCGTTACACACATCAGTTCACAGGGAGGGATGGAGATAAGGTTGAAAAGCTCAAGCAAAGTCTGAATACCCTTTTAAGTATTCGAGTCATCTGGTGATCAACTAATCAATCAATTGATTGATCAAGTTCTTTGTCATGCCTGCCAGCCCAGAGAGCGTCGACGACGAACGATCAGCTTCCCGTTCCTCGTCTTTTCTACAGTCATGGGTCAGCTATTGTCTTCCTCAAGCCTGGCAAAGATAAACACCCACGACCTCATGATCATCATCCATCATCATCATCGATGGGTTTTTGTGCGTGGAATTGAACAGTCAACCGTTGTGTCCTGATTGTGCTGCTGAACCAGCCAACGGGCTCCGTTGAAACCGCACTGAGCCCTCTAAAGCAAAGAGCAAAGTTCACCACCAAAAACAAACAGTTCAGCAATCTTCTGGAAGAGGGAGAGAGGGAGAGAGAGAGAGAGAGAGATCTATTTCACCATTACCGGGCGACCGGCGAGGACGAGGGGCCGCATCCTACTTGCCCGCACGCTGCCACATTGTGAGCCTGTTGCCACATTGCGAGCCTGTTGCCACAGCGGCGGGGCCCGTCTTCAGCGTTCCCCCGCCGCCCTGGGAATACACCTGGGCCTCCTAAACATGTTCAGCGGAGCCCTGAAGATGGCTGGGCGTGAGTACCGTTTCAAAGTAAAGCGAATTCCCACCGGGCGGCGATGGGCTACGTTGTTAAAGTCGGACGTATCTTCAGTGATACGAGCTTAGAGGAACTGCACGTGTCAACTGATATTCTGTTTAGAATTACACCTGATTTGCACAGTCATCACATGAAATTGGACTCTTATCGTCAGTGACTTTGTGAAATGTATTTGGTTGCTGTCATTCAAGTATGTTGGATGGTTATTTTTATGAATGTTTTTTGGAGGTCGTCATATTTGGAATTCACAGGACTACATAATACCGGCTCGCAGTCACCATAACAACGCATGGTTGAACAAAGAGACGTGTGTGTTTTTGGACATTTTAAAATGAGCCGTGAAATGAGGCAATGGAGGGGTTGTTTTTTTCTGGCCCGTTGCCCGCTTCTGATTAGATCCCACGGTGTCGACACAAGCTGCTATTTACACAGCATTCATATTGATTTTCCGGAGAAGCCCCTTGACTACCAGATGTTTCGGCCCCCCCCCCGTCCGCTCTGGTCTGGCGAGAGCAAGTTCCCGCTTGTTTCTGGCATTCAGAGGGGGGCCCAAGCAGGAACCTTTTCAGCAGCCAGGCAGGTGATGGGTGTTACGTGACACAACTGTATGAAACGGGTCTTTCAGCTTTTCCTGCAGCGTCTGGACAAAGACCCCAGTTTTCATGGGCTGGTCTGTACTGTATGCTTCTAGCTTCTACCGAATGGCAATGGGAGTCCACCACAGAACTTTACAAACGAAAAACGTCAGATTTAGTTTGTCTCAAACCAATTTAATCTGTAAATCCCTTAATTCCACATTTCCAGTCTTAAAGGGAACCACGCTTTATGACACCCTCCTAACTGTATGTACCCTTAATGAGAAGGGAAGAAACCTTGAGAACGAGCCTCCTTCTAGGGCTGGTGAGGAGTAATGCAACGGGTGACATAACGGTCGCGTCACATAGCAAAACAGCCCAACTAGAAGTAAACTGTGAGAGAATAGAACATGACTCTTGGTGTCCGTGGTGGCGTGGAGGGGCTGGCTAGTGAGTGAGCTGGCTGGCAGCCGGTGGGGGGGGGGTCATGAATACAGCAGTAACACTACAACAGAGATGGACTCTGGGTTCTGGTTCTGGTTCTGGCTAACGGGTCGGTTTAGCTGCAACGAGAAGATGAGCGACACTCCTACAGGAGCCAAATGAGAGAGATAAGAGATCGGTTTTACATTTTGGATTTGATCGATCAACCTCCCTGATTACAGTTGGAAGACGGTTCCACAGACCGGGTGCTCAGTAAGAGAACTTCCTGCTGGAAATTATTGTTTGATTATTAACTTTAACATGTTGATGACAAATAAAAGGACTGAGAGAAGGACCTCAAGGGCGCCTATTTTACTACTGCATAATCATGGCGAGTTTTTTCTCACAATTCGTCTTGCAATATATTGCACATCGTTTTTTGAGTCGCGTCATCGTCTCCTGTAATCAGCTCACTTTAATGGGGCCCTATTACACCACCAGGTGCAAGCGCGATTAGCCATAGACACCACAAGCCGTTTCAAAAATTGTCATGTGACTAAAATTGCCCCTGTGACAAAGTGGGAGTGTCCAGCTAGATGTATGCTGACTAGATCAGACTACCAGCCTACCCAGTGGACTGTAACCAACTGGGGAAACTGATCTAGTCAGCATACATCCGGGTGGACACTCCCTACAGCATTCTTACTTGGTCTTTATCTTTTATCAGTGTAGTTATACCACTAGAGCTGTATATTAACCATAGTTTCATATCAGATAACAAAGCCATTCAGACTACTGGATGGCTTTGTTCTCTTGATTATATGGGTCTATGGTCAAGGATACACAAATTGATTGAAGGATAAAAGCAGCCCTGCAGTAAAATGTCACACAATGAGGCCATGACTTTCCCTTTCTCTGCATCGATCACGCTTACCGTATGACCTTAGCTTACTCCTTCAGGTGTAACAGCTCCGAGATGGACGTCTTATTATGTTCATTCATTTGGTGAGACCTCATGACTTCATGCACGCTAGGCGTAGCTACGGGCACACTCGATGAGTGGCATTACGAGGCTGCATGGGCGTGTTACCAGCATGTCAGCCGAGCGAGTGATTGACAGCTCCAGGTCTCATTCCTGAGCCTCGAGTCTCATATTGACGGATGGCTGAGGAGGAGGAGGAGGAGACTGATGAGACTGATGAGACTGATGACCACACCTTGGCTCTGGCTGCCAGCAGCATCTAGTTGAGAAGCAGACATCCATCGTCTGTGTGTGTCTGTGTGTGTGTGTGTGTGTGTGTGTGTGTGTCTGTGGTGGTCCTATGTCAGCGCTTGATGAATGCGTCAGAGTCAAGCCGCTCCCACCCCCAGAGGGATGGAGAGATGAATGGAGAGACAAGCGAGGAGGGATGGCGATGAAGAGAGTGATGATGGAGATGAACGGATGGACAGGCGAATTTCAGCCGTCTCCCAATGTTTATGGCGATATACCATCCAATATGTCGTTGGACCTCATGATGGTGTGCTTGTGTCATTACATTGTGCTTAAAGGACTCCTATTATACCACCAGGTGTGAGCGTGATTAGCCATTCCAAGCGGTTTCAAAAACCGGTTGGAATGTCCCCACTTGACATCACAAGTGGGAGTGTCCACCGAGAAGTATGCTGGATAGATCAGCCTACCAGCCTACCCAGTGGACTGTAGCCACTGGTAGGCTGATCTATCCAGCATACATCCAGCATATATATACATATACAGTATATATATACACACACGTGAAAATATACATATACTGTATACACACATACAAATACAAATATCACAGATAGAAGGGATCACACTATTTACGGTCTTCAAAAAGAGCAGCTTTTAAAAAAAAGTTAGAAATTAGTAATATGACCAAATCAGCTAAATAAACAGCAAGGCACGTAAACAAAGTAGGCAACAACAACAAGGCAATATAACAAATACCGCTCTCTCCTGTGACCCCCTGCAGTGAGTCCTCACCTGTTCCCGGAGACTCCGCCCCTGGAGTCAGGCCGCCGCCCCCCGCGACCCCGCAGGCCCAGCGGGGGGAGCAGCAGCGGCGGCGGCAGCAGCAGCAGCAGCAGGCCCCGCCCCCGGCCGCCGCCGCAGCAGCAGCAGCCGCAGCCGCACCCGCCCCACCGCCAGCCAGGCCCCGCCCCGGTAGAGGAGGAGGAGGAGGAGGAGGAGGCGGCGGCATGGAGGTGGGCATGCGCGTGGTTCGCGGCCTGGACTGGAAGTGGGGCAACCAGGACGACGCCGAGGGCCACATGGGCACGGTGGTGGAGATCGGCCGGCAGGGCAGCACCACCACGCCCGACAAGACGGTGGTGGTGCAGTGGGACAGCGGCACGCGAACCAACTACCGCACCGGCTACCAGGGGGCCTACGACCTGCTGCTCTACGACAACGCCCAGATCGGTGAGGCCAGGAGTCCAGCGGCTGCATTTACATTTACATTTAGGGCCTTGGGCAGACGCTTTCAGCAGTATTGCCCCCCCACGGTCTGCCGGTAGTGTAGAAACACAGACGCCACACCAGGCAAATAGGCTAGACTAGACTAACAAGGCCACCTCTTATGCCTAACATTGCCAGTTGTTTTCGTAGCCTTGTGCCTCGTTGTCAGTTGCCGAATGGTTTCAGATGAAGCCTTCAAATATGGATGTCGTCTCCTTGTCAGTGACATTTACGTTTATATTTACATTTAGGGCATTTGGCAGACGCTTTTATCCAAAGCGACTTACAAAGAGTACATTTGTTGAAAGAGAGACAGCAATATATCACTGTGGTACATAAAGATAAGAATAGAGCAGGTTTCAAGCATTCATAGTGGCAAGGTTATTAGAATGAGTTTCATAATTGCTAGGTTGCCTGCATAATTGCTGGGATAAGAGCAGAAGTGCCATTCTGAGCACGTTACCAACATCTAAGAACATACAATATGCTGAACAATGCCAAGTACTATTATTTAGTGCCAAGACATACAAACACGCAGGTTAGTGCTAGGGTTAGGAGATGGAAGGCAGGGGGGGGGGGGGGGGGGGGAGGAGTTATGCAGAGTCCAGGTGAACTCTGAACAGGTGGGTCTTGAATCTCTTGCTTGACTTGTCTTTTTATTTCAGAATGTGTTGGTTTTTGTGTCTGTGCATGTGAAAGATCACGATCACGTTGAGTGTAGGACTATTATGGCGACCTTCAGGACTGTTGGCCTTTCCACACTGGCTTCCATAATTGAGTGGCTTCTGACTAATGCTGCGTTACGTGCCTCAGAAACGCTGTCCTCTTCATGAAGGAGTCGAATAACATGGAGCTGAGAGTTGAGGTCACTCAGATCATTTCATGATGTTAATACTGGTGCGAGTGTATGATGTGTTTATCGCTTTAATTTAATAATATTAAATAATCCTAATTGAGTAATAAATACAAAAAGGATACTTGGCAACTGAACAGACTTAAGAACCTGGTTTAGGCACAGCCACGATTTTTAGCCGTGCTGAAAAACACCAGGCTTAAGCCGGTTTACTTATCCGAATCTTCCTCATTCTCCTCCTCCTCCTCTTTCTCCCCCTCCTCTTCCTCGTCCCCCTCTGCCTCCGTCTCCTCCTCCTCCTCCTCCTCCTCTTCCTCCCTCCTCCTCCTCCTCCTCTCCTCCCGCAGGGGTGCGTCACTCCAACATCATCTGTGACAGCTGCAAGAAGCACGGCATCATGGGCATGCGCTGGAAGTGCAAGGTGTGCTTCGACTACGACCTGTGCACCCAGTGCTACATGAACAACAAGCACGACCTGGGCCACGCCTTCGAGCGCTACGAGACCGCCCACTCGCAGCCGTGAGTCCCTCCCCCTTTCTCTCACCTCCTCACCTGAGTTTGCATAACGCCGCCACTCTTCAATGAAACCTTTTTTTTTTTTTTACTCTCGTGATCTGAATCTCAAAGACTTTGACGTGATCTTGCGCCTCACACTTTCTCTATTTTTGTAAGCGATAAAAATGAAACGAAGTGTGACGTTGCAAAGAGCAAGCATTAAGATTAAGTAGAAGGATTAAGTATTTTTGCTCTATGATGCTACGAACATTCAACCGCATGGTGATGACATTCATGTAAATATTACTGACCGAGACTCTGAGGACAGGCTCTGCAGACGAGATGCTGTGAGAACCTCTGCAGTGGGTTACTGTCCCTTCACTAGTACAGTACAGCCTAACGGCTAAATACTGACAAATGACATATTGAAGTCAAACTGGAGTACAGGAAGCACTCCGCACTATTTTCTGAGCTCAATGCGTGACCGTGATCACACACACATTGACTGTGGCCATCGTGTGTGTGTGATCTGAGACATCACGCTGGGCTTGTTTATCGGCACGTTGGACCCGCTGCCGTTCAGCCAACAAAATGGTGCCGCTGGATGCCAAGTCACACGGCGCAGGTTTACAAGTGCCCAGGTGGCCCACTTTTATTTTTCTACGTGTCCATATGTAGGCCTGAGCAAACTCGCAGCGGAATAGCTCCCCCTCATTATAAACCAGGTCATTGTACAAAGCGTCGTTAAGCCTGTGGAGGCTTAGCAGCATCTCCTGTTAGCACACGGTGCCTGCGTGCTGCCCCTGTACGTGCAGGAGCCAGAAAGCTGTGTTAAAAAGGTGTTGATGGTGTTTTTCGGGGGGAACAGCCACACACACCAACAGATCCAAGCCAACGGGAACCTCTTAGCTCGCACCTGCATGACCTGTTTTAAATACACCTGCTTATAACTCAATACCTGAGAGGATCACGTCTGTGACGGAGGTGTTACACCGTGTTGTTCATGCGGATCTTCCATTAAATCCATATGCTTGCAAATGTTCAATTATAAATACTTTAGCACAATCTGTTAACTGACCCCTGACCTCTAACCCCTGATCCTTCCACCTATGTGTCCACGACAGTACAATAACAATACATTGAATAACATAAGTCAACAGAATATACTAAGTCTGATGACGGGACTGTGCATATAATATGTCCAACGTGTGTTGTTATTGTGAAATCTACTAACTGCTACTAGCTTGCTTTGCTACTGAGTCCGAGTTTTGCTTGAAGCGTTGCCAAAATGCCACAGATGTGACCGTATATATATATACCAACACACTGTAGAGTTTGAGGTGAATGAGTCTGAATAGAACTTAGCATGAGTACAAGAATGACCATTCTTCCAGGACAACGATTTTGCTTTTGCTGTCGGGCGCATGAATGGATTAGAATAAGGGCATGAATGTGTCCCAGGCATTTGGCTCTGCGGTTGAGTGAAGCATGTGTCGAGTGAATCGGTGGCCTTGGTTGAATAGGACAACTCGTGAAGGATTCCAGGAAAAAGGCGCTCGGTTCACGCTCAGCCCTGTTCAAATAGTGGCGTTCACGGAGACTGGAGACCGTGCGTCTGTTACATAATTGTCGGCTTGTTTGCCTTACAAACACAGAAGCGTCACGGGGGCGACGGTCCTCATCTGCTCGATGGAAAAAACCATTTCAAGACTCCAGGCTTGCCGTCCGACAATATTTTCGTGTTCCCGCATGTGTGCTCAATTCAGCCGAATGAGAGCGAGGGCAGGGCGGAGACACAGAACAAGCTAACTGTAGCGGGCGGCCTATAGTCTCAAAGTAAAACAAAATGACGTTGGAACGTGCGAGATTGGACCGAGGTAAAATATAGTCACTGCAAAATGGTTGTCTGTTTGTTTAATGACGCGACTCCCGGTGAGGTCGAGATGCAATCATTTACGTAGTGTTGTTGACCAGGAGCAGGCAGCTGTGTGACCAGTTTGGCTGCCATCACAAACTTGTTTCTGAAGGCCACTAACGTTTGTCGACACAAAAAAGCATTTCTGTTCATTGGAATATAACCGCGCGACAGAAGAGAGGGTGTCGTTTGGGCAATTTTTGTATAATGCCAAGCCGATCTGAGGGCCCATACAGACGATAGCGTGGGTAGCTTGTAGTTGTCGCAAAGCTGCACCTGTCCAACAGAAGTGATGCCTGCTTTGCCAGCCATGCGTCAAAACCCCTACGCTGCCACCCGCTGTGCTAATATTTATCCTTGCTGTGCACATTGCCCTCTCATATTTTACTGTTCCTTGTATTGCTTCCCGTGTCTCCGTCTGTTGCCAATGTACCAACATACTCTCTAGTCGCTCCGTGGATGCAGCAGCCCACACTGCATGGATCCAACAGAAATAATAATATGACTAAATATACTAGTAATATGGCGGCAGTAGCTCAGGAGGTAAGAGCGGTTGTCTGGCAACAGGAAGGTCGCTGGTTCGATCCCCAGGCTTCGCCTAGTTAAGTGTGGAGGTGTCCCTGAGCAAGACACCACCTAACCCTACCTGCTCCTGACGTGTTGGTTGTTACCTTGCATGGTTGACACCGCCGTCGGTGTATGAATGGGTGAATGTGAGGCAATACTGTAAAGCGTTTTGGATAAAAATGCTGTATAAAATGCAACACATTTACCATTTAAAATAACCTTTTTTTTTATCGTTGACCCAGTAGAAACATCACGGCTGCAGCAGTAACTTCACACGGTGCTATAATTGTACCGATCAGTCATCTTTGTTGTCATGCGCCGGGTTGTCAAAGCATGTCGCAATTTCTTTTTCTTCACAAAATTTGGTTCCGGTCTGTGAAGTAAACAAACCCAGTGGTCACATGAAAATCATATTCTCGCCGGGCCTGCTTCTGTTTATTATGCACGGTAGAAGACACAGACACACATACACACACACACACACAGACACACACACACACAGACAGACACATCTCTTCCCTGTCTCTCCCAGATAGAGAAGTGACCCGTTTCATTAAAAGCTTCGCCATGCTGCGTTATATAAGCCACCATTTTAAGACTTTTTCTTTTCTTTCCTTCCTAAGTGGATTTTTAATGAAAGACAAATGTCAGACGCCCGTGACATTGTGCTGCCTCACTGTGCTGTACGGCGGTGAGGCTGCAGGGAGCGTCGGTACGGCCGTACGACCTTCTGGGCGGCCGAAACAGAGCCCAGTAAGTGATGAGGAAGTAACTACATCGCCAAACTCATGGGGGAAAAAACAGAGAGAGCTAAGATGAATGCTTATAGTTCAAATAGCTCATTATTCATTTGGCTTCTTTATCACACCGTCTCAAACAGAACGTAATACCTTTCAGATATTTTGCTGACTGAATATCTTACCTATATTTTTCATTAGGCTTATTCACTGTAAATTTGTCAATTTGTAATTTTATTTTATTATTCTACCGTTTATTACTCCATTGTTTATTATTCTATTGCTCTGCTGCTCTATGCTGTTGGTATTCTGAGCAACCTCTGGCACAATAATTTCCTTCGGGATTAATAAAGTTCCATCTTATCTTATCTCCTATTTTATTAGAAGGTATTTAGGAAGGGAGAAGGTGTTTCCAGAAGACGCGTTCTAACCTCGTGCCGTGCGTTAGACAACATGTTACGTTGTATTGTGCTCCGAGCGGATTACCCCGGATTAGCGTCGCAACGTCGCCACATGACCGCATTAGCGCCACGCTACTGGCCCCGCCTAGCTTGTCGTGGAGTTTCAGCACACCGAGAACAACGGCCTTATACAGTATACACATACACACATGTGACATTTGCTCACATATGAGCTCGGCTATACTTTGTGTGATCATTGCAGGCCCGTTTTAATCATGTGATCGGATGTTGTGTTAGTAGTACTACTTGGGCATGTGTAGTGTTGCCATGCATGCAACATTTACAATTAGTGGCATATGTGACCACTATGTGTTTATTGATCGAGGAAACCAGGGGTGAGGAGGGGGGAGGAAGAGGAGGGAGAAAGAGGGGTGAGGAAGAGGAGGGGGGGGGGGAAGGTGAGGAAAGGAAGGGGAGGGGGAAGGAAGAGGAGGATGTTTGTTGCATCAACACTGCAGTTGATGCAACAAACCCAATGGCAGCGTGCAGGCCGGGGCTGATGGGGTAAAGGAGACGCAGGCTCATCCCGGAACGGCCGGGACACACACTGCTCCGGGTACACATTCCCCTCCATTAACTCCTTTATGACACATCCGTCCCCCTCTGACTCCTAACCCGCTGCAGGCAGAAGGGCTTGGAATTTACACAGATACTCGCACGCACATACACACACACAACAGACACAGCGACAGGCCATGTTCATCTAGGACATCTGTACGTTACATGGGAGTTATATTGCGTCCTCATTTTCACTTGTGGTATTTTATTTTATTTCATTCTATTTTAAAATGCATTTGGGGGCAGCAACAAATGGGATGCAGGCATACTGATTTCTACAGGAAGTAGATGATTTAGTCAGATCGTGTGTGTGTGTCTGTGTGTGCACGTGCGTGTGTGTGTGTGTGTGTATGCGTGCGTGCATGAGTGTGTGTATGTATGTGCGTTCCACATAAAACCCAAATAATGTCAAGCGCGTGATGTATTTACATCATAACATAAACGACATAGTTTGCCCACCATGACACCTGACGGAGCGCCCCCTGAGGTCCGCGGGCCGGGGGTTTCTGAGCGACCTGTCGACCGTGTGTACGAGGTCTGACCTCAATCTGGAGCAGCTGCCCGGCTGGGATTAGGAGCCAGGTGGACAGCCAGAGTTGTTGTTTGGCTGCCCTGGATGTTGTCAGACATTAGGGAGTACAACCTGTCAGACAGCATCTGGCTGTGTTTTCCGCGTCAACAGCTATCTTAGAAGAATAATATTAGTAATAGCAGTCATACCGCCGTTCAACGTCATGATAACTTCTGTGCAGGAGGTCCACTTTACACGTAATATATATCAAAGTCTAGCTCTTTCCAAATCCCTTCTTCGTTTCCCCCCCCCCGTGAGAGGCTCCTCCGTGCGTCTTCTGACTGCCATGCCACGTCCAGGGACTAGCGGCATCTCTACCACCTGACCCTGGGCGTAGTCTAGGGATGGCCTAGGGATGAGGAGGAGGGGAGGCTCGGGTGTCTGTGTGAGAGAGAGTGTGAGAGGGGTCAACGTTGGTCGTGAACAGCTTGAACTTGTGGACGGCTGCCCGGTCGGTCGTCGGAGCAGCGTAGGGTCTCGCCACGTGCGGTGGGGGGTATGGGCATCGGAAGCTCGTTTGCGATCAAAATCGGATCAAATCTTCACGAGAAGGTGTGTTCTGAAGTCGGCTTTGGTTTGTTGTTGTCTGTTGTCACCAGACGGCCTTTTAACTTTCTGCTTTCTGATCCGGACTATCGCAAGATCCATCTTTTGTTGTTGTTGTGGATGCGTCTTTGTTGTAGGACAAAGCAAGTTACTGTATGTTGTTGTACTGTTCGTTTCACTTTGTTTTGAAAGGTTCTGGTTTTAACTCCCTCCTCCTCCTCCTCCTCCTCCTCAGAGTGAGCTTGGCTCCCCGGCAGAACCTCCCGCGGATCACCCTCAAAGGCATCTTCCAGGGGGTAAAGGTGGTCCGTGGCCCCGACTGGGACTGGGGCAACCAGGACGGTGAGTGACTGGTAACCCTCGGGTCTGGTACCCTTCATCCAGACCCCTGAAGCTAGCGGGGGGGGTGGGGGGGGGGAACCTCCACCCAGACCTCCACCCAGACCTCCTCCACCCAGACCACCTCCACCCTGACCTCCTCTAACCCGACGTCCTCCACCCCGATCACCTCCACCCAGACCTCCACCACCCAGACCACCTCCACCCCGACCTCCTCCACCCAAACCACCTCCACCCCCACCACCTCCACCCCGACCTCCTCTAACCCGACATCCTCCACCCCGACCTCATCCACCCCGACCTCATCCACCCCGACCTCATCCAACCCGACCACCTCCACCCAGACCACCTCCACCCAGACCACTTCCACCCTGTCCCCCCGCATGGACCCTGTCCCCCCTTCCCACACACACTTCAAAGTCTTCACCCCACCACCACCACCACCACCACCACCAGCTCGTTAACCCATGCTCTGTCGCTGCTGTTAATTGGCTGTGTCTGCAAGTGTTCAACAACAACAGCCGTGACTCACCCGTGTCTGCTGTGCAGGTGTGTGTGTGTGTGTGTGTTCGCGTGCGTAAAAAACACTGTGTTTGGTAAACCCTTTGCCCCCCTTGTCTCATACGCAGTGCAAGTGAAAGATGCAGTATATAGAAGTCTTGTGTCATAACAACTGACAAAGAAAACGCAGAAAACGTTTGAAATGTCCGAAGCGCTTTTTACTTTTTAACGCGTCGTCACGTCGGCCGAGAGTTCGTCTTTTAATGCGTCGGAGGGAATGAGTCAAAATGTCCTTGCTGGGTTGCCATCTTTGAAATGGGAAGGTCATGAATGGATGAATGAATGAATGAATGAATGGACGAATCAATGAAGGAATGCATGATTGGATGGATGGATGAATGAATGAATGCATTTTTTTGCAGCTGTCAAACTGCGGAGTGCTGAAGACCTCAGCCTTGTCCTGCTGAGGTAGACGTGTGTATGTATGTATGTATGTATGTATGGATTAATCTACGCTTGTATGTACATGGTAGTCGTGTCGTGTACAGCGTGGTATACACCGGTAGGTCATTTAGCGGTGTTAGACCTTTGTTTGAGTCACGTGTCGTCTCGTTGGGTACGTGGGGCTGGACGAGTACTTTATGTACGAATACTTTATTTTACTTTATTAACACTTTTCTTGTGTTTTTCAAGGATGCATATTAACTTTTTTTTACTCCCCCTGAGTAAGCAGAAATTCTTTCTCCTTTTCTGATTTCTCCTTTCCTGTGTGTGTGTGTGTGTGTGTGTGTGTGTGGTGTGTGTGTGTGTGTGTGTGTGTGTGTGTGTGTGTGTGTGTGTGTGTGTGTGTGTGTGTGTGTGTGTGTCTGTGTCTGTGTGTGTGTGTGTGTGTGTGTGCAGGTGGGGAGGGTAAGGTAGGTAAGGTGGTGGACATCCGCGGCTGGGACACAGAGTCTGGCCGCAGCGTGGCCAGCGTGACCTGGACCAACGGGACCACCAACGTCTACAGGATGGGCCACAAGGGCAAAGTGGACCTCAAGTACATCTCCGACGTCCAGGGGGGCTTCTACTACAAGGACCACCTGCCCAAGCTAGGTGGGCTGCCTCTCCTCTTGTTTTACACCACATGAGTTTAGATTTGACTGACTGATTTGACTGGTCTTCTGGTGGGTGACTGTGTGTTGGTCCTCTGGTCCACCAGGAGAACACGCAGAGCTGCAGCGGCAGGACAGCGCCGACGGCCACTCCTTCCAGCAGGGGGACAAGGTCAAGTGTCTCCTGGAGGTCGAGATCCTCCGGCAGATGCAGGAGGGTCACGGCGGATGGAACCCCAAAATGGCCGAGGTACTTCACTAACGCCATGACAACGTCAAGCCAAGATGGACGACACCTGATGTTTTTATTTAAAGGAGTCATATTATATCACCAGGTGTGAGCGTGATTAGCCATTCCAAGCGGTTTCCAAAACTGGGTTGGAATGGCCCCACTTGACATCACAAGTGGGAGTGTCCACCTAGAAGTATGCTGGATAGATCAGCCTACCAGCTGACCCAGTGGACTGTAGCAACTGGTGGGCTGATCTATCCATCATACTTTTGAAACCGTTTGGAATGACCAATCACGCTCACACCTGGTGGTATAATAGGAGTCCTTTGAATCCAGATGAAAAGAAAACAGCTTTTACACAAAAAGCACCGAACGCTCAGGATGTCTGGTCTTTGCCTGTGTCGACTGTCGTGTACCAGCTTACCAGCAACTTATGCAACGTTACGATTCATGTTTAATAATAGAACTGCGAGGGCTCGGCATCGCAGAATCGCAGGAAGGCCTAGACGGAGCGCGAGATCGAAATGTACGACAACTAGATCTACGTCCTAGAACCGGTCCCACCCGTTTAGACGGAGAAAAAAACACATCTCTCATACATCTCGAATCTGTAAATCAACCAGCGTTCCAACTCACGATTTGAGGAGACATTCCAGAGCTAATGCTCGCGTCAACAGGGTGTGTGCCGCGGGTGTGTGTGTGCGTGTGTGTGTGCGTGTGTGTGTGTGTGTGTGTGAGAGGGAACCGAATGAAGAACTGGACAGAAAAAGATGCGCTTCACATGAGAATTTGTTGACTTGTTGTTAACTTTGAGGTCGTGACCTCCCCGGAGGAGGGAGTGAAGGATTTGAAACTCACCCAAGTGTCTTCTGGTCTGTTTTGCAGTACATCAGCCGAATCGGAACGGTCCACAGGATCACCGACCGGGGGACGTCCGCGTCCAGTACAGCAACAACATCCGCTGGACCTTCCACCCGGGGGCCCTGACCAAGGTGCCACCGTCGCCGCCACCACCACCCGATCTGCCCCTTAAAGGAGACCTATTATACCACCAAGTGTGAGCTTGATTAGCCATGCCAAGCGGTTTCAAAAACCGGTTGAAATGGCCCCCCACACCACAAGTGGGAGTGTCCACCTAGAAGTATGCTGGATACTAGATCGGACTACCAGCCTACCCAGTGGACTGTAGCAACTGGGAGGCTGATCTATCCACCATACTTCTCGGTGGACACTCCCACTTGCAACCGGTTTTGGCTAATCACGCTCACACCTGGTGGTATAATAGGAGTCCTTTAACAAACCAGTGAGCTGATGCTGTGTCCACCACCATGATGATGATGTTATGGTCGTATTGATGATGATGCTGACCAGTGAATGTGTTTTGTTTTGGGCCGCGACCAGGTGAACACATTTGGTGTCGGGGAGCTGGTGCAGGTCCTGGAGGAGATGGAGAACGTGAAGAGGCTGCAGGCGGGTCACGGAGAATGGACCGACAGCATGACCCCCGTAGGCTCCCGCCCTCTCTCTCTCTCTCTCTCTCTCTCTCTCTCTCTCTCTCTCTCTCTCTCTGTCTCTCTCTCTCTCTCTCTCTGTCTCTCTTCCTCTCTGTCTCGCGCTCTCTCCCTCCCTATTAATCTGTCTCTCTCTCCATCTCTCTGTCTCTCTCTGTCTGCCGTCTGTCTCTGTCTCTCTCTGTCTGTCTGTCTCTGTCTCTCTCTCTCTGTCTCTCTCTCTCTCTCTCTCTCTCTCTCTCTCTCTCTCTCTCTGTCTCTCTCTGTCTCTCTGTTTGTCTCTCTCTCTGTCTCTCTCTCTCTCTCTCGCTCTCTCTCTGCCCTGCTTCTCGTCCTCTCGTGTTCCCCTCGCTGGATTTAGACAGTCCTCTGCTGTGTCCTGTCCTGTCCTGACAACCGTTGTCCCAAGGACAACGTTTGTCCCCGAGTCATGTTCAGTCACCGGTCGCTTGGCAGCCGCTGTCCCGTCAGAGTCGCGGTGTCCCGGAACGAGGGAGTCAATCTCTCTCCAAGTTTCTCCTCCATCTGCCCTCATTATTAGCCTCGAATTAAAGAGTCTGTGAGATGGATACAGATGAGGCTCACTCATATTAGTTTATGATTGTTGTTGTTGTTGTTGTTCTGGCCTGCTATTTGCAATTTGAACACGTCCGCCATCTCTTCTTACATTTGCATTTATATTTTCTCTATACTCTATGTGCTCTCCCCTCTCTCCCCCCCTCCCCCCCTTTCCCCCCCCCCCCCAGGCCCTGGGGCAGGTGGGTAAGGTGCTGAAGGTCTACGCCGACGGGGGACCTGCGTGTGGCATTCGGTGGCCACACGTGGACCTTTAACCCCGCCTGTCTCTCCACCCCAGTCGGTGGAGGTGGACGCCAACCTCATGACGCGCGGAGAACCCCAGCGAGTCAGGAAGTAAGGAGACTCCGCCCCCCCCCCCCTGGCCCGGGCCCCCGCCCGGTTGTGGGAGTGACGCCCCCTCGTGTGTGTTTCATGCATTGTGGTCGTTTCTGGGTTCCCCTGTGTTGTGGTGTTGAAACGTTTTCAGGAGTCATTGTCTCTCTTTCATCTTCCTCTTCCTCCTTTTGCATGCTTCACCTGGGGGCAGGTGTTGGACATTGCACACACACACATGCATGCACACACACACTCACACAACACACCACACACACACACACACACACACACACACACACACACACACACACACACACACACGCCCTGCTGTAACACGTTAACTCTTGTTGTGTCCTGCATCTGTATTCAGCTCACAGGCGGGGGAGTTCCTAATAACTACCTGTGTGTGTGTGTGTGTGTGTGTTATATGTCTGTGTCTGTGTCTGTGTCTGTGTCTGTGTCTGTGTGTGTGTGTGTGTGTGTGTGTGCGTGGAAATGCTTTTGTGTGAGGAATAATTGGATATTCTCATTGCATGGGGAGATCTTGACTCATTCATCTCTGTTCTGTGTGGTGACTGTGGTCTGTGAGCCTTGCATGCACATGTGCCTGTACGGCGGTAGGTGTCTGAAAATGCACGACAACGTTGCTTAGTCCAACGCTAACAATCTCTTCTGGTTTGTCCCTTACCTCCTCTCTGTCTCTCTGTCTTCTCTGCTCTCTGTCTGTCTCTCTGTTTATCTCTCTGTCTCTCTGTTTATCTGTTTCTCTCTGTCTCTCTGTTTCTTCTCTCTGTTCTCTCTGTCTCTCTGTTCTCTGTCTCTGTCTTCTGTTCTCTCTGTTCTCTCTGTCTCTCTCTTCTCTCTGTTTCTCTCTGTTCTCTCTGTCTCTTCTGTTCTCTTCTGTTCTCTCTCTGTTCTCTCTGTTCTCTCTGTTCTCTCTGTCTGTTCTCTCTCTGTTCTCTCTGTTCTCTCTCTCTGTCTTGTTCTGTCTGTCTCTCTCTGTCTCTCTGTTCTCTCTCTGTCTCTCTGTCTCTCTGTCTCTCTCTCTGTCTCTCTGTCTCCTGTCTCTCTGCCTCTCTGTCTCGGTCTGCCTGTCTCTCTGTCTGTCTCTCTGCCTCTCTGTGTCTCTGTCTGCCTGTCTCTCTGCCCACGTGTCTGTCTGTATCTCTGTCTCTCTTTCTCTCTGTCTCCCTGTCTGCATCTCTGTCTCTCTTTCTCTCTGTCTCCCTGTCTGTATCTCTGTCTCTCTTTCTCTCTGTCTGCCTGTCTCTCTGTCTCTCTGCCTCTCTTTCTGCCTGTCTCTCTGTCCGCCTATCTGTCTGTCCGTCCAGGCACTGTTATTTCCGTGTTGGAGAAGCTGCTAGCTCAGTCCACGGAGCAGGATAATCCGGGCCGGCTGGTCATCGAGGCGGCACACGGCAGCGCCAGCAAAGTCCGGGAGCTGGTGCAGAAGTACCCTGACAAGGTGAGTCCAAGCCCCGCACACCTCTGTAGTTTGGTCCAAGCTCCGCCCACCTCTGTAGTTTTGTCCAAGCCCCGCCCACTTCTGTAGTTTTGTCCAAGCCCCGCCCACCTCTGTAGTTTGGTCCCAGCTCCGCCCACCTCTGTAGTTTTCTATAAGCCCCGCCCACCTCTGTAGTTTGGTCCAAGCGCCGCCCTCTGCTGTAGTTTGGTCCAAGCACCACCCACCGCAAACGTTACAGGCCAGGATAGCTCTTGTCTGTTGGGATCTTGCAAACAAATGTTAAGGTAAAGCCAACAATACAACATTGTAAAATAATATACAGTATATACGTATATATATATTGAAAAGGGAGATTTCCAGTCTACTATTGAATAGATGGTTGCTTGAAGCTTTGTTTGATGGATTGAACTAATCCAATAAAAGGAAGGATTATTGATATTTAGCCCACCCCGCCCTCACTTTCTGGCTCCTCCTCCTCCTCCTCCTCCTCCTTCTCCTCAGGTGGACATCAAGAACCAGGGCAAGACGGCCCTGCAGGTGGCCGCCCACCAGGGCCACCTGGAGGTGGTGCGGGTCCTGTTGCAGGCCAGCAGCTCCGTGGAGGTGAAGGACGAGGACGGAGACACCGCCCTGCACTACACCGCCTTTGGGTGAGGCTCTGCCCCCCTGGCAAACCCCGCCCACGCGACACCACCACCGCACGTGCCAGGGCAACGTGACCACCGAGCTACGCTAACAGCGGTTCTAACAGGGTCACATTCTCACATACTGTATATATATATATTTTAGGACTATATATGACGAGGACTATATATTTTAGGACTTAATTCATGTATTATTCATTCCTCCTCTAATCAAAGCGTGGTTTGCTTTCTCCAAACCACTGCAGCATCGTTTCTGACTCTGACTTTTTTCTTCTTCTCATGTTGGTCTGTTTCACATTAGACTGGATAAATACTGTCATTCTCCAGCATTGGTCAATCCGTGTACAATAAACATATGTATGTGTGTGTGTCTCTGTCTGTGTCTGTGTGTGTGTGTGTGTGTGTGTGTGTGTGTGTGTGTGTGTGTGTGTGTGTGTGTGTGTGTGTGTGTGTGTGTGTGTGTGTGTGTGTGTGCGTGTGTGTGTGTGTCTGCCTGTGTGCCCATGTGTGTGTGTATGCCTGTGGGTGTATGTGTGTGTGTGTGTGTCTGTGTGTGTGTGTGTGTGTGTGTGGTGTTGTGTGTGTGTGTCTGGTGTCTGTGTGTGCGTGTGTGTGTGTGTTGTCTGCTTGTCTGTGTGTGTGTGTGCTGTGGGTGTGTGTGTGTGTGTGTGTGTCTGTGACTCATGTGTCTGTACGTGTGTGTGTGTGTGTGTGTGTGTGTGTGTGTGTGTGTCGTGTGTGTGTGTGTGTGTGTGTGTGTGTGTGTGTCTGTGTGTTTGTGTGTGTGTCTGTGTGTGTGTGTGTGTGTGTGCGCGCGTGCGCAGCAACCAGCCGGAGATCGCGCGCCTCCTGCTGAGTCAGGGCGCCAGTGTGAACCAGCTGAACAGCTCCACGTGCACGGCTCTGCACGTCGCCGTCAACAAGGGCTTCAGCGAGCTGGTCAGGGTCCTCACTGAGCACGCAGCGGACGTCAACCTGCAGGTAGCACGCACACACACACACACACACACAGGCACACAGGCAGACACACACACACAGAGCAGACAGACACACAATGGGCAGACACACACATGCACGACACACACACACACAACACAGAGCAGACATACACACACACACACACACGGCACAGACACACACACACACGTGCAGACACACCACATACACAGCACACACACGACATGGGCAGATACACACACACAAATACATGGGCAGACACACACTAATGGGCACACACGGGCACACACGGGCACACACACACACACACACCGATCTCCCCTGCTGCTTTATTAGACTCGTCCTCTTTGGTGGCAACCTCGTGGCCGAGGTTGGTCACGTGACTTCACTATTTAAAATGTGTGTTGTCCTTGGCCTCACCCCCCCCCCCAGGACCCGACTTGTTTTCTTTTCCTCCAAAGTCTCCTGGTGGCCAGCGGTGGTATTGTTGTTGTTGTTGTCGACTACCTGTTCTCCCCGGTTCTCCCCAGACGCCCGGTGGAAAGCAGAACCTGATATATTTAGGCGACATGTAGAAACCGCCGAGTTCCTCTGTGGTGGGAAGGCTGCTGGTTCGATACCCGGGCTCCACCGCCTAGCTAAGTGTCCAGGTGTCCCGGAGCACGACACCACCTAACCCTAACTGCTCCTGACGTGTTGGTTGTTACCTTGCATGGTTGGCACCGCCGTCGATGTATGAATGGGTGAATGTGAGGCAATACTGTAAAGCGTTTTCGGATAATAGCGCGATATAAATGCAATCCATTACCATTACCATTTACCCATATGAGGTGGAGGATGTGTGGAGAATACATCCTCTCTGTGATACCGAGGTGTTTCGGTTCCTCAAAAGTATTGAGGTTTTGCTCCGCGGCCCAGATGTGCAGCATCCGCGTGAGAATGCATTTAGCGTCACTATGGTTATGCTCCGGATGTGGGGCGCTCCAGTGGTTCCCAAAGTGTTTGTGCTAACCTCCCCCTCCTCAAAGGTGTTCTTTGCAGCCAAGTAAGACGTTGGACTCACCAGCACGAGACATTTTGGTGATATATAAATAATGTCTGTGCATGTTACGCGATGTAAACGTGAACGCAAATACTCACAGTTATGGAGAAACACAGACTTGTGCTTCGCAAACGACTTCTGTTGTTCATTGCAAGGATCCACCAAACTTGTAGTATTCAGAGACTCAGATTGAACTCATTTGAGTGTTTTATTATAAGTGGCGTTGTTGTTCAGAACCAACATTAAAACAACACAAGGGACACATAGAAAGGTTCCTCGTACCCCCTGCAAGACGTGGAGAAGGCCCCTCAGGTCCACATACCACTGGTCCATGGATCCTAGGAAAGGGGCACTCCCTTCATCATCATCATCATCATCATCATCCTCCTCATCACTGTGGGTTGGACCGGAGCGGATCAGAACCACATTGCACCGCTGGCACATCTGCCGAGCGGCACATCTGCAGTCTGTCCGTGTTCCGTATCCTCCTCCCAGGGGCCGCAAACTGTCACACAGAACTTGTTTGTTTGTTTGTGTGCTGGAAAACCTTTCCCTCCCCGGCATGTTCCCCATTAGCGTGTCCCTGATTGTGCCGACTGTCCTGGGCCGTGGTATCCCTCATTCCCATCATCTCCTGGTCCCCCCCCCCCCCCCCCGGCCCCCAGACCCCCCCGAGAGGCTGTTGACTGTTGTTGTTGTCGTCGTTGTCCTTCATCTCCAGGACTCTTACGGCGACACGCCCCTCCACGACGCCATCGCCAAGGACTTCCGCGGCATCATGGAGACGCTGGTGCTGGTGCCCAACATCGACTTCACCCAGCAGAACCACCGGGGCTTCAACCTGCTGCACCACGCCGCGCTCAAGGGCAACAAGCTGTGGAGTCGTCCGCACAAACGACCTCGTCCACGCCTCCCTGCCTCCCCTCTCTCTCCCCCTCTATCCCAGCTCCCCCTCTCTCTTTTCCCCTCTCTCTTTCCCTCCTCTCTCCCCCCCCTCCTCTCTCTCTTCCCTTCTCCCCTCTTAATTTCGTTTTTGATTACCACGTATTTAATATTATTAAGGCCTTGCCCTTGCGCCGCAATTAGATCAGACGAAGCCTATCGAAAGTTAATGGTTGTTCATTTGTTATTAATTAGGTCATTAATAACAAATGACCTGTGCGTGGTCGTTCATTCCTTGTGTCAATTATGTTTCCATCGCCAGTCAATCGACGGTTTACCGCGTGAAACATGCGAGCGTCTGTCGGCCTTTCTCTGCCCACGGCGCCACGCTCGCTGTGCCAGTCCGAGTCCCGAGTTTGTGAGAGGAAGTAGGCTACTCTGTACGATCCCAGTTTAACCCACTTATAAATAGCCAATGGAGAACATGCTGGGTTCAAACCAGCAGACTCCGGGGCCACAACTGAGCCTGTGCTTTGGTTGGCTGTTGTGTCGGTGCCCAATCGCATCTCTAATGTAGACATACACCCCTACACATGTGTACATGCACATGCACATACACATGCACATGCACATGCACATACACATGCACATACACATGCACATACACATGCACATGCACATGCACATACAGAACCAGAACCAGAATCAGAATCAGAATGAGGTTTATTGCCTTAGTTTTACAAACAAGGAATGTGCTTTTGTGAAATTGGTGCATAACATTGAACAGTAAACGGAGCGTAATACACACACACATGCACATGCACACACTCATGCACATGCACACACACATGCACACACTCATGCACACACACATGCACACACACATGCACACACTCATGCACACACTCATGCACGTGCACACACACATGCACACACACATGCACACAATCATGCACACACTCATGCACGTGCACACACACTCCAGTCTTAGCAGCTCTGTGGTCGTGGGGACCGATGGGCGAAGGGCTAACCCAGTTGCAACAGACAGCAGCTCAGGATTACATAATCAGTATAAACAGTGCAGACCGCCCCACGGGAGACCATGACCAAGCAAACACACTGAGGACAGTCAGCCGGGGAGGGAAGGGCTCTGCTCTGTGACACGACTGAGTGCAGTACATGGACTATGGTCTGTATGCTGCTGGGCTGCTGGCCATACTGGGCCTGTGTACTGGTCTTGTTACAGCTATCAGGTTTAGCATACATACACTATGGAGTTAGAGCACCATTTTAACTTGAGGTTGCATGAAATTAATAGTTTAATGTTGAAGGGACTTTCTAATATGCTCTGCGTCGGTCACTTTGTGTAGTGTAGTTTTTTTATCCAATTAAGAGCGAGAATGTTTTGTTATTATTGTCCGTGGTAGTTTTTATTTTTGTGAGGACATTTTCCTAAATGTTTTTAAAGGTTTAAGCTAAATGTATTTTACAAGAACCCATGGCACACAGCCTGTATAATTCAGTTCTTGGAACACGACTTGTTCCAGGAACAGATCAGTTGACATCTGTTTTGTGCTCCTGGGGAGATATAAATACGTGATCCCAGGCTGAAGGCATCATGTTATATTGGATGAAAACAACAGCGCAGATTCCCAAAAACAGATCGAGTGATTAATGCAGTTTTGGGTAAAAGTTATTTGCAAACATTACAACCCAAAGGTCCCGTTAAGGTCAGGGGTGATTTTGATGACGTGTGTGACGTTATGTGTGTGTGCGGATTTATTCAATCTCTTCGCTTTCTTCTTCTTATTAACGTACTATTATAAATGTATTATAAATGTAATATAAACGTGCACGGCTACCAAAGACACTGAAAGCTATGCCTAAAAGCTGCTTGACATGGTATGTTGTAAGTCACCTCTGATTCCGGAACACTGATATGCTATATAAAAGCACACACACACACACACACACACCTTTCCGGCAATATTCCGTCTTTTTGGGGTTTCTGTGTAAACTGGTGGTATTGGGTGTTGTGTATGTGGGAATGTTGAGGGTTGAGGGCAGGATGTTCGCCCGGAGTACTGCTGATTCACCAGAGTAGAGCATTTCCCTCGCCACCATTTATTGATTTCCCTCCCTCCCTTCCCCCCTCCCTCCCTCACACACACACACACGCACACGCACGCACACACACACACGCACACACGCACACGCGCACACGCGCACACGCGTTAGGGTTCCACCTCACGTCGCCGGCTGCACTGCAGGTGCGGCTGACCTCCAGGTCTCCTCGTCCGTCTGACAGGAGGAGGTTCTCCCTGAGTCAGCCGGGCCCAGGCCAGACCAGACCTCCAGCAGCGGGATGCAACATATGCTACGCTACGATGCTACTACGCTCCACAGATAGCCACGCTGTCTCCCCGTCATCCGTGGAACGTGCCAGAATAATGACACTTCATTAAGGTTGCCTGGGGAAATGAACAGCAGCACGAAAGCAGTCGCTCAATCATGGCCCCAGCGTGTCTCACCAATATTACCACCGTATCTCCGTGCTCTGGGGAACTTACTGACTTACTGTGGCGTTCGCAGTGTAAATATTTGCAGCAGGAAGTCCGACCAGGTCCTCCTCGGCGTTGTGGGCGACAGCCGCTTTTTATTTTCCCACAACCTTCGACCTTATTTGTTTTAACCGAGGGGATTTTTATTTTTATCATTTTGTCATTATGCTGTTTGCTGTCTGCTGTCCGGTCCGGAACGCTCGAGGACAAGGAGGGGACGTCTAACCGTCTAACCATGTTGTTGCGTAGGGTAGCAATAAAGCTTTCACTTGAACACCGAACACACGTTGGTACATGGTTAGAACTACTCAGAACTACGGTAGACCACGTGTGTCCCCCTAAAGTTAACATACATGGCGTACACAAGTGTATAATTTCATCAGCTTGATTGATTTTACATGTATACTTTTTTTTACTGGATACCCCGGGCCCTGGTGTCCCACGGTCGTCCAGTACCTGATAAGCTGTGTGAGAACGTCAAGGGTAATGATTGACTTGTGTTCTCGTGCGGCACTCTGAGAACACCAGTGGTTTACGACCACGGCATGATTTAAGAGTTCATGTGATCATAGAGTCCTATCTAAAACGCCGTCCCATAATGTGGATAACGTGGATGTTGATCGGCAGCACGGACCCTTGAATGTACAATTATATAAAAACGACTCCGAGATTGTATTTGGTAAACGTTTTAGTGCCTTTTTCATCCAGATGAACCACAGCTGGCTGCATGTGTTGACTCCTAGATGGCAAAAAAAAAAAAGGACATTTTCTTGTGAGTTTATGGTCTCAATCGCTAGTTTCAAGTCTTATTCAATGCGCCATTATGCTCATTCTGTAAACTATGGTCGTATTCAAAGTGAAATAGACGATGGCCGTGGCTAGTGACCTGTCAATCAAGATAGAATGTGTAAAAACCAAGATGGCGACAGATTCCAAAGTCGAGGCTTCAAAATGGCCGTCTACTAGACACCAATGGGTGACCGCGCCCACTTCTTATATACAGTCTGTGGTTCCCAGTCAAGTGGGACAGCCTTGCAAGTCAAGAGACACACAGACGATATGCACTGAGAACGTTTAACGTGACTTTAATTCTCCTTCCCGCTCAAACTCCAGAGCCACCGAGCGGATCCTGGCCCGCGCCCGCCAGCTGGTGGACGTCAAAAAGGACGACGGGTTCTCTGCGCTGCACCTGGCCGCCCTCAACAACCACTGGGAGGTCGCCCAGACCCTGCTCAAGGAGGTCAGTCCCCCAGCTCTGGTGAAGAAAATGACAGGGGCCCTGGTATAGCGCCAGGTGTGAGCCATTAAAGCCGTTTCAAGATCGTCACGTGACTACAATGGACCTTTCCACACTGTCAGTCACGTGGAGAATAATAACCAATAAGATTGCCTGATTTCTTAAGACCACGCCCCTTGCAACAGAGCCGCCATGATGTCCCACAAACAAAGCTTGTCCCACATCCATGCAGTCTGCAGGACTTGTTTTTAATACATGGATAGAGCCTTATGTATTTTAAATTTGGACAACTACATATGGCCTCATAGAGACATTATTATTAAAAACATGCCTGAAAACTTTAGAAAATAATTTCCTTCTACTTGAGTCATTATTGATGGTACTGAATGTAAGACCCAGGTGTCATCTGCACTGGCTTACAGAGTCAGCTTTATAGTGACTATAAGTCAAGCACAACCCTCAAAGCATTGACTGGATGTGATCCAAGTGGGTCTGTCATTTTTGTGTCCGAGTTATTTCCAGGTGCTGTAATCTGATAAGGCAATTACTGAACGCAGTGGTTTTTATGATACTTAAAACAAGTGCAACATCAAATGGTTGATAGCGACTCCCACACATCAATTACAGCAGCGCCGACACAAAAGATACAAAGCTCGCTAATTAGTTAAAATTCAAAGGTTTATTTGTCACCTATTTCAGTGTACAGGTACATTGAGCAGTGACATGTTTTTTTCGCCAGGAACCCAGATATGCGCTACAAGGTGCGTACCTAAATTGGCTTTTCGGCCATCGCGTGATAGGCATATGCTCGGTGATTAGCCCCATTGTAGCTAGTAAGTTTAGGCAGATCTTAGCGCTTATTTTCATTTTAAACCACCATCAACAACGTACTCACCCTGCTTTACCATGTGGCAGAAGGACTCCACGATTTTTGACCGACAAATTTCCCAATGTGGAGTTTGTGAGGCGTTGTGTCTCCTCATAGATCGCCACACATACTTCGGCATCAAGTGGTTATGTTGTCGTCTGCTCCGTCCGACCATCCGAATTCTTCCATGGATATATTTTCCTTGTGTTCAAATAGTTCGGCCTTTCTGTAGCACTCTCTGAGATAATGTAGCGGATTTGGTCAATAACATACATTTATATTGTCAGGAATCCTTGAGAGAGAATCATCAGCAGGGGGGCGTTTTTCAGTGGACATTACTATCATGCTGCAGAGCTGTGGGAAAGCTTGGGGGACATAGCAACAGTAACTAGGGGGGGGCGGGGCTTGTCGCTTGAGTAGGGAAAGGTCCATTGCGTTGTGACAAAGGGACTATTATCCATACGTATGCTGACTGGATCAGACGCCCATCCAGACTTCCACTGGTCTGCACCAACTGGTAAACTGATCTAGTCAGCATACAGCTACAGTGGACACTCCCACTTGTGATGTCAACTTTGTCACAATGACAATTTTAGTCACAATTTTTGAAATGGCTTGTAATGGCTAATCACAAATCAAATATGTTTTTAATCGATTAATCGTTCGATTGGTTAGAGCGCACATTTTAATTGAATGAAAATATAATAAGTACAATATCACGTCGGTTATGGAAAAACTATCCAGAGGACGGGAACCTGATTAGTATTATATACCCGTGTGTCCTGCGTGTATTGATCGGCGATGGGAGTGGTTATTATTGATCGACGGTATCGGTCGGTGTGCGCCACGCAGGGCCGCTGCGACGTCAACATCCGCAACAACCGCAACCAGACGGCCCTGCAGCTGGTGGTGACCCAGGGTCACGAGGCCGCTCTGCTCTGCCTGCTGGTCGCCCACGGGGCCGACGTCAACATGGAGGACGAGGACGGAGACACGGCCAGGCACGTGGCCCTCAGCCGGCCCCAGCTGGCCAACACCGCCCTGACGCCTGCCCGCCGTCCTGGTACCACCGGGACCGCCCGCACCGGCACCACCGCCGCCACCACCCGCAGGCACCAGTGGCACCGCAGCACCACCACCACCACCTCCAACACCACCTCCAACACCATCGCCGAGGATCCCACGGAGAGCCCCACCGCCACGCTCTACAGCAGGGTGGGTGTTGCTGTCGGGACACTACCTCCATCACCTCCACCACCATGACACCGCCTCCACCTCCACCACCAAGACACAACACCGCCTCCACCTCCACCACCAAGACACAACACCGCCTCCACCTCCACCACCAAGACACAACACCACCTCCACCTCCACCACCAAGACATTACACCACCTCCACCACCAAGGGACACACCACCACCACCATCACCACCACCACCAAGGCACACGGGGAGCATAACACACCACTACCGGATGTCATCCATGGTTTACGGGGCCTTTTTTTTAGGGGGTCTTGGGGAGACGAGTTTCCTGGTGAAAGTGACAAAAGCTCTGAAGGGCATCTTAACATTTTGAGTTGACCGCAAATACTTGCAGCGCTCCCCTTAACAACATCTGGGCCTCCGCCAGACATGCACACAGACACACACCCATGCACACACACACACACACACACACACACACACAACACACAGACACAGAGCAAGACACACCACACGCACACACCGCACACACACTAAGGCTAGGCTAAGCTGCGTTATGGGATGTTGTTGACAACCGTCAGCACATTTGCTGTGGTCAGAGGATTTTCCTGGCACTGATTAGATATACTGTGTTGGATATACTGTAGTTGACTTTACTCTATTTATGTTTACTGTAGTTTGCTATACTGGGAGTTTGTATATACTTATAGTTAGATATATTGGAGTTATTTTTACTGTATTTTGATATAGTGTAGTTAGAGATAGTGTAGTTAGAGATACTGTAGTTAGAGATACTGCAGTGAGAGATACTGTAGTTAGAGATACTGTAGTTAGAGATACTGTAGTGAGAGATACTGTAGTTAGAGATACTGTAGTTAGAGATACTGTAGTTAGAGATACTGTAGTTAGAGATACTGTAGTTAGAGATACTGTAGTTAGAGATACTGCAGTGAGAGATACTGTAGTTAGAGATACTGTAGTTAGAGATACTGTAGTTAGAGATACTGTAGTTAGAGATACTGTAGTTAGAGATACTGTAGTGAGAGATACTGTAGTTAGAGATACTGTAGTGAGAGATACTGTAGTTAGAGATACTGTAGTGAGAGATACTGTAGTTAGAGATACTGTAGTGAGAGATACTGTAGTTAGAGATACTGTAGTTAGAGATACTGTAGTTAGAGATACTGTAGTTAGAGATACTGTAGTTAGAGATACTGTAGTTAGAGATACTGTAGTTAGAGATACTGTAGTTAGAGATACTGTAGTTAGAGATACTGTAGTTAGAGATACTGTAGTTAGAGATACTGTAGTTAGAGATACTGTAGTGAGAGATACTGTAGTTAGAGATACTGTAGTTAGAGATACTGTAGTTAGAGATACTGTAGTTAGAGATACTGTAGTTAGAGATACTGTAGTTAGAGATACTGTAGTTAGAGATACTGTAGTGAGAGATACTGTAGTTAGAGATACTGTAGTTAGAGATACTGCAGTTAGAGATACTGTAGTTAGAGATACTGTAGTTAGAGATACTGTAGTTAGAGATACTGTAGTTAGAGATACTGTAGTTAGAGATACTGTAGTTAGAGATACTGTAGTTAGAGATACTGCAGTTAGAGATACTGTAGTTAGAGATACTGTAGTTAGAGATACTGTAGTTAGAGATACTGTAGTTAGAGATACTGTAGTTAGAGATACTGTAGTTAGAGATACTGTAGTTAGAGATACTGTAGTTAGAGATACTGTAGTTAGAGATACTGTAGTTAGAGATACTGTAGTTAGAGATACTGCAGTTAGAGATACTGTAGTTAGAGATACTGTAGTTAGAGATACTGTAGTTAGAGATACTGTAGTTAGAGATACTGTAGTTAGAGATACTGTAGTTAGAGATACTGTAGTTAGAGATACTGCAGTGAGAGATACTGTAGTTAGAGATACTGTAGTTAGAGATACTGTAGTTAGAGATACTGTAGTTAGAGATACTGTAGTTAGAGATACTGTAGTTAGAGATACTGTAGTTAGAGATACTGTAGTTAGAGATACTGTAGTTAGAGATACTGTAGTTAGAGATACTGCAGTGAGAGATACTGTAGTTAGAGATACTGTAGTTAGAGATACTGTAGTTAGAGATAGTGTAGTTAGAGATACTGTAGTTAGAGATACTGTAGTTAGAGATACTGTAGTTAGAGATAGTGTAGTTAGAGATAGTGTAGTTAGAGATACTGTAGTTACTTTGCTGCACTACCATTGGTCCGTCCTTCCTCAGAGTCTAGGTGTCACATGGTACAGCTGTCCGTACAGCTTGGGAGAATTTGCTTGGTCACTCATGGCTCTCCCTCATGTCTTCGTCCTCCTCCTCCTCCTCCTCCTCCTCTGTAGCTGAGTGAGTCGGGCCTCCTGGGTACCACGGAGCTGACCCTGGGCACCGCCATCGCCTGCTTCCTGGCGCGGGAAGGAGCCGACATCCACTACGCCAACCACAAGGGCAAGAGTCCCCTGGACCTGGTGGGAGACCCCGCCCTGGTCCAAGTCATCAAGAGCTTCTCAGAGAAGCACCGGTGAGAACCGAACTTTAATGAGATCTACACGTGATTACTGTGATCTACATGTGATTACTGTGATCTACATGTGATTACTGAGGTCTACATGTGATTACTGTGATCTACATGTGATTACTGAGGTCTACATGTGATTACTGTGATCTACATGTGATTACTGAGGTCTACATGTGATTACTGTGATCTACATGTGATTACTGAGGTCTACATGTGATCACTGTGATCTACATGTGATTACTGTGATCTACATGTGATTACTGTGGTCTACATGTGATTACTGTGATCTACATGTGATTACTGAGGTCTGCATGTGATTACTGTGATCTACATGTGATTACTGAGGTCTACATGTGATTACTGTGATCTACATGTGATTACTGTGATCTACATGTGATTACTGAGGTCTACATGTGATTACTGTGATCTACATGTGATTACTGAGGTCTACATGTGATCACTGTGATCTACATGTGATTTGTGATCTACATGTGATTACTGAGGTCTACATGTGATCACTGTGATCTACATGTGTTACTGTGATCTACATGTGATTACTGAGGTCTACATGTGATCACTGTGATCTACATGTGATTACTGAGGTCTACATGTGATCACTGTGATCTACATGTGATTACTGAGGGCGTGATCCTCATGCTGATGAGATGAACAACACAATAATGATTAACGTGTGTGTGTGTGTGTGTGTGTGTGTGTGTGTGTGTGTGTGTGTGTGTGGTGTGTGTGTGTGTGTGTGTGTGTGTGTGTGTGTGTGTGTGTCTGTGTGTGTGTGTGTGTGTGTGTGTGTGTGTGTGTGTGTGTGTGTCTGTCAGGCTCCAGCGTCTGCAGGCCATCACGTGTGGCCAGGGTCTGAGCGGCGCCAGCCTGCGTAGGGTCCATACCACCCCCAACACCATGACCAACCTGGCCCTGCCGGCCCCGCCGGGCCCCAGCGAGTGTCTCATCTGCTCCGAGCTCGCCCTCCTCGTGCTCTTCTGCCCCTGCCAGCACAGCGTGGCCTGCGAAGGTGGGTGTGGTCTCAATCTCCGCCCACTTATGACATCACATGTGGGAGTGTCTCCCCGCCCAGCCCACTGGGTAGTAGGCTGATCGATCCAGCCGACATATGGGTGGTGGGGACACTCCCACCACACCTGGTGGTAAAATAGGGGCCCTTTAAGATGGAGGAGGTGGTGGTGGTGGTGGTGTTGGTGTTGGTGTCATAGTTACAAGAGGGAGAGCACCACCCGCAGCCCCACCGGAGATTGGGTGGTGCTTTATGTGTGCCTAATTCTTCTTCTTCTTCTTCTTCTTCTTCTTCTTCCCTCTCCAACAGAGTGTGCTCACAGAATGAAGAAATGCATCAAATGCCAAGTCACAATCACCAAGAAGATCAGACAAGGTAGTCGGTCAGGGACAGGTTCTGCACGGCCTTGAACTCTCCAGTTGCAGATCACATTTATGTTTGCATTTGTTACTTGAGGTCTATTACATCCTTTAAGACTCTGAGCTAGAAGGTTTCCCCAGAATAATAACCAGCCCATGCAGGGAAGCTTCCTCTGTAGACGGTTTTTCCACCTGGTCCAGTCTGGGTTTTCTGAGCAAGACACCACCTAACCCTACCTGCTCCCAACCAGCTGGCTGTTGCCTTGCACGGTTGAAATAGATGCTAGGTGATATAAATGCAATCCGTGTACCATTTTATTACCATATTTTTTTACCGTTTCGTTTCCCGCCTCCAGACCAGACGGAGGTGGACTGCAGCCCCGGCACGAGAACTCGGAGCAGCACAACCTGCTGGAGCAGCTGCAGTCTCGCTACCGGCAGATGGAGGAGCGCATCACCTGCCCCATCTGCATCGACAACCACATCAAGCTGGTGTTCCAGTGCGGCCACGCCTCCTGCATCGACTGCAGCGCCGCCCTCAAGGCCTGCCCTATCTGCCGCCAGACCATCCGGAGCGCATCCAGCTGTTTGTCTGAGCCACGCCACGCCACCGCCACGTGTGGGTGTGTGTGTGTGTGTGTGTGTGTGTGTGTGGTTGGTGACGGCCATTTCCAGGCTCCGGGTCCCAGGCTCCAGGCCCTAGACCCCCGTTAGTGCTCTCCATCATCAGTGTTTGTGCAGGCGGTGGCTCTGCAGGGCCTATATGCTCCCCCGCCCCCCCCCCCAAGCCACTGTCTGTATGCAACGCGGGGACTACACAATATATATATGCATGAAGATATGCATATTGTAAAAGCTCACATGACTCTGTGTGTGTGTGTATGTGTGTGTGTGTGTGTGTGCGCGCGTGTGTGTGCATACTTTTTAGTTGTTAGTTCTGTTGGGTTTTTTTTTTTCTCCAGCGTACACGTGAGTCCAGACTTTTTATTTATGTGTGGAGCGTTCTCTCTGCTGTGGCCGTCTCGTGTTCCTCTCGTCGTGTTTTGCTGCATCTACTGGTTCTGCGGAAACAAGCGGAAGTGACTGGTCTAGCACAACATAACGTAACGTAACACAACCCCAACCCTCTGGTTAAGTTACACAGCAGTTGGTTAGTGACACACACACCCTCTCCTCCTCCCTCCCCTCTGTGAAGTGTGTGTTCATTTGGTTGTTGTTGTTGTTGTTGTTGTTGTTTTTGTTTGTCATTCTTTTTCGTTACCGTGGGGATGTGTGTGTGTGTGTGTGTGTGCGTAGAAGCATGATTGTTCTTCTACTCTGACAGTCTCTGCTCCGTCAGGCCTCACCTGAGCCGAGGGGGCGGAGTCTGTGCTCAGTTGCGTTGCTGAGTGTTGCCGTCGGTTCTCACGAACGCTGCGTTCGTACGAACCGTAAATAAAACCACTTCTCTTATTTATCAACCAGATGTATTGTAAGATGACGATGGGGGGGGAAAACAAAAAAAACTAAAAACCGAGAGATGTGTTACATTTGTAGATATTGGTCTCACGTGTCGCGTCTAGTCAGAGATGGTTCACTTTTCTTCTTCGTCCTCTGGATTGTACATCGTTGTTCTCCTTTTTGATGTTCCAGGCTTGTCTGCTTGAAGGGCTTATGCATATATGAAAAAAAAAAAATCTATTTTAATCATTATTTAATTTTTATTACGATTTGAAAACGCCGACTTCCAGAGATAGATGTTTTGTTTTGTAGTCTTGAGTCCAAGATGTACACTTGAATGTCGGATTGAAAAGAACAAAAAAGTACCTGTCTCACTATGCCTTTTGTTTTTATGTGTCGGAAGGTAAACTTGTTTTCAGAGAACAGGATTTTCGGCGACGGTGAGACTGTAGACGGGTTTTTTAGCACGACGCTTTCCTGTGGTTAAAAAAAAAAAAACGTCGACATGACCTGTGCCAAAGCGCACGAAGGCGGCGCGTAAAAAGCAAAAAACGCATCTAATAATGGTCATAAACGCCACCGGGCCTGCGGTGGACTTCAAAACGCTAATAAATATCAGAACCAGGAAGAAAAAAACGACTGAATAATATCAGTCCCCTCACTTAATGACGGAACAGGAGTGAGTGCTCATGCTTCAGCCCGACGGCAGTCCTGCATCGACCTGTAGGCCTCTGAACGACAACGTGTCCCTTCCGGAATTGTCCAAATCCCGCCGTACGTTGTGGGTGGGATTTGGGTATAAACGTATATGTACATACATTTAGATACAGTACATATTCGGTGGGACTTGCCATATCATTGGAACAAATAAACATTTCTTGCGGTGATTTTCTTTTCTTCAGGATGACAAGTTGTGTCGGGCGGCTGGTGGGCCGGCTGGTCAGCGGGGGGGCTGAGGGGAGTGAGGGGGGGAGAGAGCGGTGAGGGGTGAGGCGTGTGTGTGTGCTTGTGTGTGTGTGTGCGTGCGTGTGTGTGTGTGCGTGTGTGTGTGCGTGTGTGTGTGCGTGTGTGTGTGCGTGTGTGTGTGAGTGTGTGTGCGTGTGTGTGTGTACGTGTGAAGCATCGCGAGAAGTCGGCCCAGCCCCCCAGGTGTGAAGCCTTACTGTCCATCATTCTGCTGTTCACTTTGTTTTCTTTCTTCTCTGTTGTATTCTGTACAAAACTATTTTGCAATAAATATTGAACCGTTTTCTAAGGACAACGTGGTGTAATGATTGTTGCTTTCGTTGATTGAATATATAACACGTGAAATGTTATTTATTTGTGCAGCGTTCAAACACAAGGCCATTCGTAGTGTTTTAAAGAAAATACAAGGAGAAAAAAAATAAAGTAAAATAGAACATACAATAGGAATGAGGGAAGAGACACACACACACTCTGTCTCTCTCTCTCATATGTAATTTCATGTTTTTATGAAATCATTTTTAGGATGTGTCTGTGTGGCCCTTCCGAGATCAACATGTTTGCTCTCTGCAGGCCCTGTGTCACTTCTTACACTAATTGTGTTGCGGCCCCAGGTGGCCCCTGGTGGCCCCGGGTGGCTCTCGTATGACTCAGCGGTTTAACCCTGACGACCTGCAGAACAAACACGATGACTAGTATGTGCTCAGGATCATGCTATAGATGTGTCCTTACTGAGTACTTAAAGGGCTTGAACCAATTTTTCTATTTCATGCCCGTGTTTATTATGGTGACGTTTGTTATGTATGCTCTCAGATAGGACTACTACTACTACTACTATTATTATAGACCTACTTATATACTGTATAGGTCATATTATTTGCAGATACATGGCACACATTTATCTGTGTCTCTTAATGCACTTCATTCATCATTCATCATGCAGGCTTAACTCTAATTGCTCTTTAGCAATTACAATTATTGTTATTTTGGATTTACCCAACTTCAGATTGAGCCACCAAGGAAACATGAGTAGGATTTAACAGTTCCATATTTTCCATATTTTCCATATTTTCCATCTATTGCTGCCAGTCATGTGACGAGGGCGCCATCTAGTGGTTCATCACGACACAACACACTGAGACACAATAAGATTACAATTATGAATCCCCAGCAGCAGCAACAGGACTGAAAAACAGGCAAGATAAACATGAGATAAACATGAGATAAACATGAGATAAAGATGAGATAAACATGAGATAAAGATGAGATAAAGATGAGATAAACATGAGATAAAGATGAGATAAACATGAGATAAAGATGAGATAAACATGAGATAAAGATGAGATAAAGATGAGATAAACATGAGATAAAGATGAGATAAACATGAGATAAACATGAGATAAAGATGAGATAAACATGAGATAAAGATGAGATAAAGATGAGATAAACATGAGATAAACATGAGATAAAGATGAGATAAACATGAGATAAACATGAGATAAACATGAGATAAACATGAGATGAAGATGAGATGAAAAATTGAGCAAGAAAATAACTCACAGTGTGACCTAACCTTTCACAGTATTCACAGTCTCAGTTATAATACATTTTAATAGGCAACATAATGTTAAGTGTAAAGTGGCCCAGTGATCAAGTATATATGTAAAGTATTATGTAAAAAAAAAAGGGGAAAATATGAATAGATAAGTAAGTAAATATAAATACATTTAAAGCGTTTTTAAAGCGTAAAGTAATGCAAAGTGTGGTCGCTGGTGTATCTTGTAACCGATCCATTCTTATAACGTATGTTCATATACAAATCACTTTTATTTAAAATAAATGAATAAATAAACAAACAAACAACAGCACCAGAGACAATAAGAGTGTCGTGCTCTCAGGTGTCCAGCAGGGGGCGCATCAGGAGTTATACTTGTTGCCCACAAACAACCAGTGGTGTGGCTGTGAGGCCTCCTCCTCCCCAACAGAATCAACGATATTAACAATATTAACAATATTAACAATATTAACAAAGTCTAGATGAAGGCATTGTAAACAAGCCTTCTTAGAACGTGAGCCGTTTAATCAAACAAAAATATACTAACATACGTAGTCACCGCAATAAGGCACGACACAGTATAATATAGTGGCTTGGTTTATGTGTTAAGTATAGTCTCAGTGATGTACTGTAGTAGGTTTGCGTGAGCAACTGGGTTTTAGATCTCTGAAATGGCAAGAATTAGAATTAATTCGTCCTAATGAGGAAAAATGACTTTATTGTGGATATCTGAAATGTTATTTTTGACTTGGAGGAAGAGTTGAACTGCAGATACCTTCTGCAACACGTATTCAACGTATTAAAGGTCAAATCGAGTTGCCAAATTAGTCCACAACTCAAGACAATGGTCACGATGCATCATAACTTAATCCACACGATTCACACTATTTATTGATCAGGCAGTTGTGAGTCAAAACGTCACCCTGCTCCCTACAGCGCCACCGTCTGGCCAATCGGAAGTGTTTGCGTTGAGTTGAGACGATTGAGAGGTTTCCTTTCTCCACCCGTCGTGACGACATGTGTTGTGTGCTTTATCCTCCCGTCCTTTTTCCCCCCGCGTCCAGCGGAGACGTGCGGTCCAGACGGCGGTTTGTTTGCACTGTCGCCACGCCACGTGTTTTGACATCAACACGTTGCGCCACATCGGCAACTTTCCCGCCCTCCCCCCCCCAACGCCGCCGGTGAAGTCGCTCCGTCTCTTGCCGGCGGCTCCCCATCCAGGAGGCCCGCTGAGGCTGTCCGGGGGGGGCGGCCTCCTCCTCCCCACCGCGAGGAGCGGTCGGTGGTGGTTACCAAGGGGGGCAAAGCGTCCCGATGCTCCGTGACGCCCCGTCGGAGGAGAGAGGGGACGCCGCCCGCCGTCCGCCAAAAAAACAAGCTCCACTCAGAGTAGTAATATGAGCCCCGTGTGTTTCAGGATGACACGGCCCCACTCACAGTTGTCATACAGACAATTGCACTGAAATCCTCCCACTTCCCAAGAGATTGAATTAGTGAGACTTAAGAGTCACAACAAGAGCGCATATACAGTAAGACCTATTTTAAAGTCACTGCAATTGTTTTGTAATTTTAGTGAAACCTTTATTCAACCGGGTAATGTCTCATCGAGATTTAAAATCTCTTTTTACCAGAGAGACCCACCCGGCCAAAGAGGGCAGAATAACAACACAGGTTTCAGACAAACACACACAAATAGAGCAAACATTTCAAAAGGCAGTTCTAGGATTGCACAGATATCAGATGAGTTAGTATGTAGGTCTATATTAGTTCAAATCTTTTCACATGTTTTTAAATCACTCTCTATGGTCTGGCACCAGCACTATCTCTCAGATATGAGTTGTGTCGCTGGCAGGTCCTTCCAGATCACCTGCAGGCCCGAGGATCTCGACCAGCGACTCTCAGCCGCCGTGTCTCTCGTCTGGCCGCTATAGTCTCGCTAAAACCAAATCTATTGTTGTCTTTCGAAACCTTTTGTTTGTGCCGCTTTAACCCTCCTCTGTGAAGCGCGTTGGGCCACATGGAAGTAACTCCATCAGACTTGATAAACCTGCTTTTCTTTTTTATCACGTACATATAAATTCACATTCTTCGTTCTCATACCCTGTTCACTGGCTTTACACATTTTTTCGTCAAGATGATTTAACAGATGCTGGAACTGTCTTATAGTTTCTGTCTGCACATCTGGACCGAACACAAGACACTTCTAGAACATTCTAGTCACATCTGTCTCAACATGACATCTTTTCATTTCTTATACTTCTACTGGCTATTATGATTATAGTGTACTATAAGAAGAGTAATATTTGGAGAGTAATTACTGAACTGCAAATGTTTTTCTATGTGTGTGTCTGTGTGTGTGTGTCTCTCGCTCTCTCTCTCTCTCTCTCTCTCTCTCTCTCTCTCTCTCTCTCTCTCTCTCCCTCTCTTCCTCTCTAGATGCTCGTTGCAGGGAGTTGGTTGCTAGGATGGAATTCCCTCTGATGCAATTGCAGCCAAGATCTGCGTCCACGCAAAGGGTACACACGAACACACACACACACACACACACACACACACACACACACACGCACACACGCACACACGCACACGCACACACACACACACACACACACACACACACACACACACAAACACAGTATGTTGAGGCAGCCTCACCACCAGAGACCAAGTCACAGCATCGTACACTTGAGCTACACGACCACCACAGTACCTCAGTAAGTCCCCCGAGGACGGGTCTTTGTAATGCTGGCCTGCTTCACGCTGTCTGCCCCTCCCCACGACCACCCTCACCACCAACCCTCCCACCTCCGGTCTGGTTCTTATTGTCTGAACCGTGTGATTATGTAGGAAGCCTGTCATTGGATTTCCTATAGATGACGAGTCTGCCCCATCTGGGCCGACTGGGGCCCCCGTACAGC
>PIJE02001398.1:87500-92076 GCA_002895965.2 Coryphaenoides rupestris
AGCGACAGGTGTTGCTGTAGTGCGCCATTCTGCATACAGCACCAGTACCAGACCAATACAGCACCAGTACAGCACCAGTGCCAGACCAGTACAGCACCAGTACAGCACCAGTGCCAGACCAGTACAGCACCAGTACAGCACCAGTGCAGCACCAGCGCCAGACCAGTACAGCACCAGCGCCAGACCAGTACAGCACCAGTACAGCACCAGTACGAGACACCAGAGGTTCAGTGGGTGATGTATCTCAGGTGTAACCCTGAGATCCTAAAAACAAAGAGGTCGTGACCCAGAGGGCTACGTGACCCCGCATGAAACATCCTCCTCTCCTGAGAAATGATCCTTCAACTCTGACACAACAAAGAGTGTCGAGCTGCACCCCCCCCCCCCTATCTAACCTATCTCTCTCTGATTCATCTGACCTTTAACCCCCCTGGTGTTGACCTACCTTTTTATTCATATGACCTTTGCCCTGGAAGGAAACCCCCTCCTCGTCCTCGTCCTCGTCCTCCTCCTCCTCCTCCTCCACCTCCACCTCCACCTCCGCCCGCAGCCACGCAAAGAAGAAGAAGAAGAAGAAGATCACGATGAAGATGTGGAAGCATCCTGACGCTCGTCTTCGCGCTAATATCCACATCCAAACCGCCACCTCGCCGCTGTCCGAACCCGCGAGGTTAAGCCCCTGCAGCAGCGATTTGACGGAGCGCAGCGCGGGGCCGACGTGAACCTGGGATAAACAGTCAGGGGAGGAGGCGGGGTGATGAGGGGTGAGTGGGGGGTGAGAGGGGGTGAGGGGGTGAGTGAGGGTGGGTGAGGGGTGGCGGGGGGGGGGGGGGTGATGTGTGTTGGGAGGAATGCTGAACGTGTTGGCCGTTATCACTCATCCAGTTATGCAAGAACGGACGCGGTGGAAACCATCGCCTGGTACAGAGTTAGGCAGGCCCTCACACACACACACACACACACACACACACACACACACACACACACACACACACTGAACACACACACTGAACACACACACACACACACACACACACACACACACTGAACACACACACTGAACACACACACACACACACAAACACAAACAGGGGATTCTGAGGAAATCTGCTCGGTTCTAATTGGTCCTGGGGCGCTGGTGTGGGGGGGGTTGGGGGGGGGGGGGGAGGCGGCCTGGAGGTCAGGCTTCAGGACACACTTCTGTTTTTGCTATTTTTAGAACCTCGGCGATGGAGAGCTGCGGTGTATTTCTTCCACATCTGGAGCATTCGGTGCACGGGAGGCGTGCTCAGGGAAGGACTCACGGAATGCGGGGGACGTGGTCAGGGAAGGACTCACGGAACGCGGGGGGACGTGGTTAGGACAGGACTCACGGAACGCGGGGGGCGTGGTCAGGGAAGGACTCACGGAACGCGGGGGAACGTGGTTAGGACAGGACTCACGGAACGCGGGGGGGACGTGGTTAGGACAGGACTCACGGAACGCGGGGGGCGTGGTCAGGGAAGGACTCACGGAACGCGGGGGACATGGTTAGGACAGGACTCACGGAACGCGGGGGGCGTGGTCAGGGAAGGACTCACGGAACGCGGGGGGGACATGGTTAGGACAGGACTCACAGAACGTAGAGGCGTGGTCAGGGAAGGACTCACGGAACGCGGGGGGACATGGTTAGGACAGGACTCACGGAACGTGGAGGCGTGGTCAGGGAAGGACTCACGGAACGTGGGGGGACGTGGTTAGGACAGGACTCATGGAAGTCATGGAACGTGGAGGTGTGGTCAGGTAAGGACTCACGGAACGCAGGGGGTGTGGTCAGGGAAGGACTCACGGAAAGCAGGGGGTGTGGTCAGGGAAGGGACTCAGGCTAGGCTCGGTTCGGCTCCGGCTAGGCCAGGCTAGGCTAGGATAGGTTGGGCTCCGCTGGGCGAGGCTTGGTTGGGCTCCGCTGGGCGAGGCTTGGTTGGGCTCCGCTGGGCGAGGCTTGGTTGGGCTCCGCTGGGCGAGGCTGGACTGGGCTCGGCCTCGCCAAACAGACAACGTCCACCTTGTAGGCGTGCGTCCACAAACACACACTTGACAAACTCTCTTCCTGTGTGTAATCGCCCGATCAAACTCGTACGAGCCTGAACTATTGTAATACTATATTTCTTTCCAAAAAAGAAAAAAAGGTAATCATGGCGAAGATGTCTGAACGTTATGGGGAGGGGGGGGGGGGGGAGGCAAGGGTCCGTGTGAGAGGTTAAGACCCCTCTGGCTCGGGGTGGGCGGAGTGACAGTAGGTATCAGATGAACACATGAAAGCGGGTGGAGGACGGGGGAAGGTGGGCGGAGGAGTTGTGGATTTAAGGCTTTTTGTCTTTGGGCGTTCAAGTTAGAGGCAGCTGTCGACGACGCAGGACTCAGGACTCTGCTCCATTCATGTGGATGCGGTTGTGGGGGGGGGGGTGTGGGGGGGGCAGACAGGAGCCACGCCAACACACACACACACACAACACACACACGTACAACACAGACACAGAGACACACACACACACACACACACACACAGCACACACAGAACACAGAGCACACACACCCGACACACAGACACACAGACACAGAGACACACACAACACAACCACAACACACCCACACACACACGCAGGACAAGAGACACAGACACACCCACACACACAACACACACAGACACAGTTCAAAGAGGCATGTTTTGTGCATCCGCACGTGGTGTGTGTACGGCAGCTACTTCCCCAGACACTAAACTTTTTGTCGTCACTTTGCGCTTTTAGTTCACGTCCAGCAAATCACTTGCTGGCCGTCGTGTCATTTGTCCCCCGTTGCTTACACCGTGTAGAACAACGACGACTTAAACCTGCCACTCAACTCCACTCTGACTTAAAGGCTGGCCGGATCGTTGTTAGAAGATAAAACGGAACACAGATGCAGAATATTAGGAGTATAAAAGTGTTGCAGGATGAGTCCGGACAGGGCGATGTAGAGGGGTGGGGTTTACGTGATGTGTGGTGTGTGTGTTATGGTGTTGGTGTTGTGTGGTGTGTGTGTGTTGTGTTGTGGTTGCGTGCTGTGTCTGTGTGTTGCCGGCACGCCCCAAACCGACCGACGCCGACTGGGTTGGCGGCCCCGTCGCTCTACGGCCTGTGCCTGCAGCGCGTTTTGCATCCTGGGTGAATTGATAACAAAGGCGGCCAGAAGAGAGACGGCGGCCTGCCCTGCAGCCGCATCAGGTGCAAAGTTCATTTGCGTAGGAAAAATGCGGGAAAAGTGACACGCGGGGGGAGAGAAGTCTACTTTTACGCACGTCGCTGATTAGTCGGCGGGCAAGTACAGGGTTTGTCGCGATTTGTGTTTTTTAAATATCGGTCTCTCGGGCTAGACGTTAGGTCTAACCGAGCGCCTGTTAATATTCCTCACGGCGCTGACGGATCGCGAGTTCCTCAACAGTGCGGCGATACTAGTGGTAGAAAGTTCGTGTTTGGGTGTCGTGAATGATTCACCATTTTTGGCATCTGTGGTCTTGTATGGTGTCCGTATTCATCGAAGCAAAAAAGAAAAAAGAAGAAGAAGTCGGTCGTCGCGGTGGTTTCAGATTTACCCGACAGCGACTGTTGGCCCGCGCAAACGCACCCACCACAACCACAACTGCTGTATTACTGGGTGGGACGGTCTGTTGCATGTGTAAGCTCCTGACTCCCCCCCCCCCCCCCCCCTGAGCCCTGTCCTCCCCCCTGAACCTGCCCCGACGGAACAGGGACTTTGCCTTTGATGCAATCTCAAACTGAAGGCCGTTCTATGGGAGGTGAGCGAGGACAGGGAGTGAGGGAGGGTATGAGGGGAGGTGAGGAGGCCCATGCCAAAGAGGAGAGACGGGGGTGGGGAAGATTGTTGAGAAAGAAGACCAGATTGATCAAATGATTCTCTTCATCTCCTCAACAGTAGGGATGCTTCAGACGTCTCATCTCTTTTCCAGCCTATGACTCTGCTCCAACAGAGAGACTCCATACCCCCCCCCCGACACCCCAGGGAGCCCAGGACCCCCAGTTCCGGTGACGGCGCTGAGAGATCCAGCAGAGATCCAGCCGGCGCGCTGCCCTCGGCTCTCACGTGTGCGTTTTTTTTTCTCCCCGGTGACTCGTGGCAGCGCTGAGCATCTCTGACTCGAGCGGTGTGTGTGTGGATCTCATGAGGGGTCCGGCTCTATTCCTGTTTCCTGTTTCCTAGTTTCCTCGTTTAAGTCGCCCGTTTGTTTGTTCCCGTGTCACCTTGCTGCACTGAAGCGATACTTGTATATACTAGAACTCGATATAGCGAGATCAACTCGATTCATATTATAATATAGCGCCAGGTACAGTAAGATTTGAAGAAAGCAGTTCAAGCAGGCACGGTCGCTCGGTTGACCCCTTGCTGGTAAACAGTAAGATAGCCACACAATGCTATGATAGTACGACTATTGTTAAGTGCCAGGACACACACAACACACACACACACACACCAGAAACTATAGAGTGCACACAACTGAGCGCAACCAACACCACTAGGTCGGCCAGTTATGTGGGTTCGT
>PIJE02001398.1:92101-94601 GCA_002895965.2 Coryphaenoides rupestris
CAATAGGTTGGCTGTAGTTCACTTGTGGCTGTGAAGTATATCAAGCTTCAGCAGTGTTACTAACAGTGTTAATTTCGTTAACGAAATGTTTGACGAAAAATATGCGTTAACGACCTTTTTCCCATGACTAAGACGTGACGTTGACGTCACGAAAACGGATCTTTGAAAATAAAAACTGTGACTAAATCTATTTTTACTTTCGTTGACGAGACAAGACGAGACTCAAATGTTAGTGGTGGACTAACGGACATTCAAAATTGAATTAATTATTTTTTCAAAACTTGCATGCACCTAGTGCAGTGCATCCTTAATGTGGCTATAAGATGGACTATTAAATGTGACTAAAACTAGACTAAAATTTTATGAGTTTTCGTCGACTAAAACTAGACTAAAACTAAGAAGGATAAAAATGGCTATAATGTGACTAAAACTAATATGCATTTTCGTCTAAAGACTAAGACTAGAGACTAAATCTAAAATAGCTGCCAAAATGAACACTGGTGGAGGGCGCCGTGGTTCCAGGGGCTAATTGGCAAGAGAGTCCGCGGAGGGGAGAGGAGGAGGAGGAGGAGGAGAGGAGGAGGAGGAGGAGGAGGAGAGGAGCAGCATCAGCGGCCCGGAGTTGATCAGCATAATGATCGGGTTTTCAGACACCTGGGCTGCGGCCTCACGTTTCCTGTAAGACAATGCAGAGCTCGGTAATTACCTGCCTGCTTTACCTGAGCGCTGAGGGGGGGGGGGGTGGCAACAGGTGGATAAAACAACAGAAGAGACCCCAACCAGACGCTGCACGGTGCGTTAAGTGGGAGGAGGAGAGGAGAGGACGAGGTGGGAGTGCGAGGGTCCAATTAGCGGGAAATCAACCATTTGTAGATTGGAGGACACTTCTGTTCTCTTACTTGTGTTTTTTTACCGCTCCTCTTGTCTATCTCATGAAGAGGCCTCATGTCCTGCAATTACAGCACAGTCCTGTTGCTTACCGGGTTATGGCGAGATACTGTTTACCAGTAGGTATACACATACAGTCATATAACTCACTGGGTTATGGCTGTAATACTAGTAGGTACACACACACACACACACACACACACACACAGTCGTCTAAGGTGTGGTTGTTCTACCGGCATGTTGTTCTTTTGTGGAGAATTCAAGAAGTTTAATTCATGAAGTTTAATGAATCCTGAGACCTTATGGTGACACTTTACAATAATTAACCTAATTCATTAACATGAGGTAACGCGGTATTATGCATTAACGAACATTTAACCAACAGTTGACTCGAATAGTCTAGTAATCATTGACTCAGGGTGTTCATGTTTACTAATGGTGTTCATGGTGACTAAGGTGTGGATTGATTTATGCACGACGATGTTTTGTATTTAGCGTTTATTCATCGTTAACCTTATTAACCTTACGGTCAAATGTTAACCCGACGTTACATTCGTCCATCCAAGCTCGTCCTTTGTTTGGTGAAGGCCGCCGTTGGCATGGCAACACTCCAGCATCCCTGGGGGGAGGAGCAGCCCCTCCCTCCGGCTAGCTCCCGGGGAGGGGGGAGCGCGGCGCTAGCGTGTAGCGCTAGCGTGTAGCGTGTAGCACTGCGGTCCGTCTCTCTGTAGCACGGCGGCGGCGTCGCTGGAACGCCTCGCGATCTTACATCAGAGAGCAGAACTTAAGCAATTTGACATCTTTTATGAGTCATTTGTGCAGCCGTGTGTTCAACATCAGATCTAGGAAGTCTATTATTATATATTATTATTATTATTATTATTATTATTATTATTATTATTATTGTTGTTGTTGTTGTTGTTGTTGTTGTTGTTTGTTGTTGTTGTTGTTGTTGTTGATGATGATGATGATATTATTAGTTCAATACATTCAATGCATCTTCTGCTGTAGCAGGCTTGTGAGAAGCAGCCGGTGTGTCTTTCTGGTGTTCGCCTGTGAGGAGTTGTGTACCTGTGAGTGTGCTGTACCTGTGTGTGTGTGTAACCTGGCAGTGTGTGTACCTGCGTGTGTGTGTGTACCTTGTGTGTGTGTACCTGTGTGCTGTGTGTGGTACCTTGTGTGTGTGTGGCTGTACCTTGGCAGTGTGTGTACCTTGAGAATGTGTGTACATGTGGTGTGTACCCTGGCAGTGTGTACATGTACCTGGCAGTGTGTGTACCTTGGCGTGTGTGTACCTGTATGTGTGTGTGTACCTGTGTGTGTGTGTACCTGGCAGTGTGTGTACCTTGACAGGTGTAGTGGCCTGTGTGTGCTGTGTGGTGGTGTGTGTGTGTGTGTTGTGTGTACCTGTGTGTGTGTACTGGCAGGGTGTGTACCTGAGAGTGTGTGTACCTGTGTGTGTGTGTGTACTGGGCAGTGTGTGTACCTGTGTGTGTGTGTTGTGTGTGTGTGTACCTGGCAGTGTGTGTACCTGTGTGTGTGTGTGTACCTTGCAGTGTGTACCTTGAGAGTGTGTGTACCTGTGTGTGTGTGTGTGTGTACCTGAGAGTGT